>CABFVX010004007.1:0-19134 GCA_902151425.1 Timema shepardi | reverse complement strand
TGGGGGGGGGGGGGTCGGGGGAAGCAAGCGTGACATCACCCTTCTACTCCCACTTTCCCAACCTTTTCTCATGATCATAACATAAAGCACTGAAGATGTGTTGGATGTTAAGCTAAGTTAATTTGAAAACTCGATTTATGACTTATTAACTACCATACAAAAGATGTACAGCTATACACATTAAAAGTACCCATAAAATTCCCAATTGGAAAGAAAAGGCACAACAGAGATAATAGCTTTGCTAATTTATATTCCCTGGCTTCTCTTTTTTTCCAAACGTAGATAAGTAGACTACACTTGAGGCTACTTCACTGCTCCTCTTCACCAGTAGACAAGACCAGATGAGACTGACGCCTTAGTCCGACGGCGGGTTTAACTGATGAATCAAGGAGCCAAATATGTTTTGACTGAGTACTATTCCATTTACTAAAACAATCATCCTCTGATCCTCCAACTGCTGGACAAAGCAAGAAGAAGCGCAGGGTTTTTGGAATGACTACTATCTCAGTTGCAGTCGATATGACGAGCCTTGTGACCATCTCACTCCCCGATGATGGAAGATAAGGTCGGAAAGAAAGATGGTCTACAGGCACTCTCCTACACTTTAGACTCACGTTCGCTGAAAAACAAGTGTAGAACAGAAACGTGGTTACGTGACGAGCTATAAGCCAACCACAAGATTTCCGCCTCATCGGCGCGAGCTGTTCCGCTACAGTTAAACTCATCTCTACTTTGTCTGCTCTGGTTGAGATGCTCGGCACGGGAGAAACAATCAAATACCAGAGCCAACCATCTCAAATCAGTACGCAGGCGCATTTGACAAAGCATGCGCTTTACAGTCAGAAGAATGCAGACAGTTTCGTTGGGCGTTGTGAGAAGATTTGAAATAACTTGGTATTGTAAAGCATATGTATTGGATTGTGCCACAACACAGTATTATAATTTGAAAACATTCATAGGGATAATGAATAAAATATATGCTCATCCATTATAAAATAAAATGTTGATAATCAACGGTTTTAAGTTAGCGTTGCAATGCATCATGGATCAACATACAACGCCAGAGTTGCTGCTCCACCAAGGTATACTCTGCTTTTTATTTCCGACGAACGTGTGAATAAAGCTTTAGTATCAACTTAAAAGTGAATATTTTAGCGGATTGAAATGGGAACAACTCCCCTCCTCTCTTAAGCTGAGAACATACGCACTCCTATGACACTCCTCACTCACAGCATGTTATAGTTCTAGTTCTAGTTCCAGTGATCAGACATTGAAGCTAAAAATAGGAGACGGTGAAAAGTCAGTAAAACTGCCATGTTCCATATGGAACCATGAGGTATTACCACAAGAATGGAAGGAAGGTATTATAATACCCATTTTCAAAAAGTAGGATAAAACAAGGGTGTAATAACTATAAAGGTATCTCACTACTACCAAAATACTTTAAATTTTATCTGACATAATTTAATGAGATTAACGCTATTTGTAGAGGAAATAATGTGGATCATCATTATGTGCATCTACAAAATAAATCAACAATGGATCATATTTTTACTTTCCAGAAAATATTAGAAAAAAAGTGTGAATAAAGCATGATGGTTCATCAATAAGGTATACGATTCAGTTTAAAAAAATTATATGAAATTTAAACAAGTTTGGAATACCTAGAAAATTTGTCAAGCTAATTTAGGTATGTTTGACTGATACGCGTGGCAGGGTACGGATTATGTCGCTTATCATATTCGAAATACATCCTAATTTAAAGAACTTGTTACAAAAATATATTTAAAAAAAGGGATTTAAATTTTAAATAGTAGACTACTGCTGCAACTTTTCAATCATAATTTATTTCGCATCTCAAATAGTGGCAGAGATAAGATCAAAATGAGAAATTTCTGCAAAGGTTAAGTACTCTCAAAGTAATTTCCACGAGAAAATGAGAGTTTTTATTTTGTTTGTAAAGTTAAACAATGCTTGGATACCAAATTTAGTCAAAATTGTTAGATCAGATCAAGAAAAGATTTTTTTTTCTCTTTAGTAAACTACCCTTAGTTTTAGGGTTACATATATAATTCCAAAAAACCCTTTGAGAAACCTTATGAAAATCCGAGATGCCAAATTTTAACCTAATTGCTAAAATGATTTTGGTTCTAGGCCGGGTAAATAAATACAGGTAGACAGACGGATGGATGGCATTGCGAAATTAACTTTTTAGGTTTCAACGGGTCATGAAACGTCGACATTTATCAACATCTCGAGCTATATTTTTTGACTATCACAATACTTTCTCTCCGAGGAGTCAAGAGAAAGGAAAAAGAAAATTCAATTCTAACAAAGAGCATAAATGAAATACTAGACTCTGTTATTGAAACACATTGAAAAAAGAGGAACATCTTTGTCCACCAAACAATAAAATTTCCATTTCCAAGACAATATTATTTTTACTTTCTCGCTATCTTACAGGTATATTATATTCTATTGTGATCGTAAAAAAAAAATATCGGACTCGAGATTTTGATGAATATTGACGTTTCATGACCCTCCGAATCAGAAAAAGTGGTTTTTGAATTTCCGACTGTCTGTACCTCTGACTAGCCTAAACTATTTTACCGATTGGGCTAAAACTTGGTATCTAGGGTTTTCATAGGGTTGCCCCGAAAGGTTTTTAGAATTGGATATCCAACCGTAAAATGAATGATAATTTACTGAAGGGCGTAAAGAGAAAGTCGACTTTCTCAAAATCGGCTCTAACGATTTTAATTAAATTTCATTTCAAATATCCTATTCTAAACAAAATGACTACTCTCAATAATACGGCAAAAGGACTGCTGCGTGAATTCTAATTTTTTCCATCCTATCTCTGAAACTATTTGAGATATGAAATTACTTATCATTGCAAATATGTAGATCTATTTATAATACAAATATTTTAATTGAAACATATTATTTTAAAACCAATAACTTTCAAGCTATACGCAAACATACATAGTTTTTAACTTTTCGAACCCTGAATGTAAAAGTAATGCGACCGTAAAAAAAATCTAAGCTGAATGTTGATAGATGTCGACGTCTCATGACCCCGCGAACCCTAAAAAGTGGTATTTTCAATGCCACCTGTAGGTGGGTCTTTTAAACCCCAAAATTACGATTAGTTTAATATTATTATTATTATTAACACCGCGTCTTACTACTCGTTCGGGTTATACGCACTTACGCTAATGTGTAATGTTAGGGTGATTGTTAGTTGAAATGAATGACCTACAGTTTAACGTGGAATCCGAACCAGGGTGGAGGCCTGGCATTCCTCACATTCACAAGATGTCTTGTCAGAGGGGAAGGAAGGGTTTGGTAATCATATAAATCTATAAGTTTAATAAAAAGCGAAAAGAGAAAAAAAACTATTTTCTCAAAATTGGATCTAAGGATTTTGATTAAAATTATAAATAAATTGGCTATTCTCATTTTTCCATGAAAATTACTCTTAGAGTACTTTACAGAAGCGAGATTTCCGAATCTCCGCAACTACTTGAAATACTAAATAACTTATCATTGCAAAATTGTAGCACTTTTAAAAATAAAAAAACTTTTATATGAAATATACTTTTATAAAACGAACCGTTTCTGAGAGATTGGCAAATATATAAATACAATTTTTTTTTTAGCTTAAGTTGTAAAGAGATACTACTTAAGTCTTAGCGCAATAATTATTTTAATGCCATAGAGTAAGAAATGAGTAGGCGTCTCAAAAAGTGTATGTTCTCTTTCTTTCAACCTCTTAGGAGAAATGTTTGTACAACAATGATTTATCTCTCTCATTTTAGATTCAATAGTCAATATTTACCTATTTTATTGGTCAAAATTTATAAATGAGGAATTTAATAATAATCCAATAACCATAAGATGTGCATGCAGCCCCTACTAAAATGTCGAAAATCTTAACACCGGAAGTTGACATTTTAATACGAAGTGTTGACCCTTGGGGGCCCAATATCAATATTTTTATTTTCTCGCTAATTTACAGGCAAAAAATTGAACTCGAGATATTGATGGATGTCTACGTCTCATGAGCCCCCAAACCCTAAAAAGTGGTTTCCGTAATATCGTCTTTCTGTCAGTCTGTACCTCGGGCTAGAGCCTAAACTATTTTTCCGATTAGACTAAAGCTTGGTCTATAGGATTTTCGTAGGCTTACCCCGAGGAATTTTTGGAATTAGATATACAACCCTAAAATTAAGGGTAGTTTCCTTGAGGGTGTAAAGAGAAAAAAATCAATATTATCAAAATCGGCTCAAACGAGTTTGAATAGATTTAATTTCTAAGTTTTGATCAATATTACAAACCAAATGGCCATTCAACTTTTCGTTAAAATGACTCCAAGGGTTCCGGTTTGATGCGTAAATTTTAATTTTTAATTTTATCTCCATAATTCTTTGAGATATGAAATTACTGATCATTGCATACATGTGAATCTATTTATAATAAACATCTTTTACTTGAAATATATTTTTATAAAACCAAAATTTATCCTGCTATACACACACATATTTTTCTTTTAATTTTGACAACACTTTAAGGTAAAGTATTACGACCGCTAAAAAAATAGCCCAAGATGTTGATGGATGTCGACGTTTCATGACCCCCTGAACTCTAAAAAGTAATTTTTGCAACCCTAAAATTAATAGCAGTTTAGTAGAGGATGAAAAGAGAGAAATTCCATTTTCTCAAAATCGGCGATAACGATTCGCTCTCATTTTAGACTCACTACTCAATGATTACCTATTTTATAGGTCAACATTTATAAAAAATAAATTTGATAGCAATTCAATAACCATAAGATGTGCATCCCCTAGTAAAATGACCAAAATTTTAATTGAAAGTCATGTTGACCTTTGGGGACCCAATATTGATATTTTTTATTGGTTCAAGTATACAAATGAAGACGTTAATTCTTAAAAAATAAAATTATGAGTCAAAAAATGTTTTGCGCATGTTTAGTGCAATTGGTTCTTGGGTTTGCTTTTGTGTATTATATTATAAATTTTGATTAAATATCTCCATTTCTAAACAATAGAGCGAGAAAGTTCTTGCGAAGTTCCGTACCATTTATTTTTAACGTTTTAGCTCCGAAATTATTGGCTTGCTATAAATATGTTCCAAATGAAATATTTATATTATTAATAGCCCCTACCACGTCTTAAAACGAAAAAGTTAGTTCGTACGTCAAATAGTTGCAGAAACATGATCAACATTGAAAATTTCCACTTATGTAAAACTTTTAGAGTAAATATTTTCTTTTTCTCTTTTTGTCAACTATTAGGTCATGAAGCGTGGTCATCAATCTTAAATTCGATGTTTTTTATGATTACAATATTTCTCTCTTCAAGTTGTCTAGACAAAATAATAACTTTACAATCTTGATTTGTTTTGCGGACCCCAGGCTGTGAACCTGATATGTTTGATTAGATTGATTACGTTCGTACTATCCAAGTGCGTCTTTATTCATTCTTTATTTGATAACATCGGAATTGAGATTAGTTTGGTGGGTTTTTCATTCTTAAATAATTAATTTTCAGTGTACTTTTTTTAAATGTCAGAACTGTTTAATAAGTCACCGTCTTCTAATGAATATTTAGTACCGCACCATTATGTAACGTCTAGTTCGAACTGTAGGTAATACCTTTAATACCTTACCTAAGCTAGGTATTTGTTAGCCATTGTGTGATACGCTTTCATAATTGAAACTTATCTCATTTCTAAATCCTAGCTGTAAAGTTATCTTCCTTGTACACACAATTATAGTAATTTGCTCTTCTGCAATTTTATGGAATGTGCAAACAGTTCTGTAAATATCAGCAACCATCTAAGAAATGGCGTGAAAACTGAAACCTGCCCGGATGGAGGGCATTGGGGAGGGGTTATAGTGGAGGGGGGAGGGCATTATGATGGAAACGTGGGGTAAGGGGGAGAAATAACTAATTTTAATCTATCAGCTCTCAAATTGAACGCTTACATTTTTATTTATATATATATATATATATATATATATATAAAACTTGGCGTGTCTTAAGAAAATAAAACTACACAACTAGATTTTAGATTTTAACATTTTGTTGTTGGCATAAGCCTTGAATTTCTTACAAATGAAACTTTTGAGCACCTTTTAGAAAATACAGACTTTGTTTTGTGTTCAACATTAATAACATTTTACTATTTTATAAATTATAAGTAACATTTTAAAGGTATCAAAAGTAACAGCTGCAGATCACAAGACCTTTACTGAATACGTAAAAGTAGATATATTACTTTACAATCCCTCAGATAAGATCCTTTCTTGGGGTATATAGAATACATTGCTCTGCAGTGGCGCACCCAGAAATTTACTTTGGGGTGGGCCCTGGGCATACGATCAAGGCTGTAATCGGATTAAAATATCTGTGAGATGAAGGGGTAGGGGTGTCAAGAGTAACAACCTACAACCCCCTAACTGCCGGGAGCCAAGATGAATAAAATATATTATTTTTATTATTTAGCACCGCGTCTTACTACCCGTTCGGGTTATACGCTTTAAGTACTAATTACTCTAATGGATTAGGAATTGGGAAGGTTGAATTAGAGGAAATGAACCCGCATTTGCGTGGAGGGAGAGTGGAAAACCATTTAGGAAAACCCTACCCCAGTTCACCCGACCGAAATTCGAACCTCGATCTCCCCGTCCTCAGCAGTCGAACTCAACACGACTAGCGCGTTAGCCAACTACGCCACCGAGGCGGGTAAAATCTATTATTAATATTTTATTAAACATACCTATAGAATCTATTTGGAGATATTTTAATGGTAGCTGAGGGCAGTGAGTAAAGTAGCCTTATATACAATGTATCGAAACTATAATTAACCTCGTGGTCTAGTGGTCAGAGCTCCTGACTGCTGACCTAAAGGTCCTGTGTTTGATTCCCGACTGGTACTGGGAGATTTTTCTCAAAAGGGGAATAATTCCCATGGTCACAATGGTTGGTTAATTAGGATTAAGGCAAGTTAAGAACTTCATTGGTTCCACCCCGTCATATTCGCTATCATCTACCCCTCACCTCATAGGGACATGGAAAAAACCTCCACGGAAAGCATGTACGATTAGTACAAAGGTACGTTAGTACTGCTGGCTAATCTTTCCACAAAATGAGATACAGATTGATGTAGCCCACACACACTATTATTATTATTATTATTATTATTATTATTATTATTATTGTTGACGCTATTACATACATATCTACTTTGTATACAACGGGGGCTTTTGGGGCACTTTAAATGTGAGTAATAATATATTGAAATATATATAGACTATAATATATATCAAATGGTCTTAAAATGTAACATTTACGTTGGTTACATTTCAGTGTTTTAAATTTAGCTATACTTATAATTTATGTTCTTATTAAAGATAATGTATGTTTAGGCTAGGGGGGGGATGCAAATGCCCAGCTTGCCCCCCCTCTGGGTACATCACTGTTGCTCTGGCTGGAACCCTTTCGCTCTAGAGAAAGCCTTACTTTTTCTGACAGTTAAATGTTGTATTATATATAACTTTTTTTAGGCCTACTTCTGGGAATGCTAGATGTGAAACTTGTAGGGCTACGCTTACGCAGTGTCAAAACAGCACCTGCGCATGCGTGAACAAATTCTAGTCGTATGGTATTTGGCAGCTATGTTGGAGAGCTACGAGTAATCCTTGAAATATATTAACCGTCCAAAAAACATTTCCTTGCAGTTTGTGTTCTACATGGTGACAGCATGAAAGAGGTAAAGTCTGACTGGTACATTATATTTTTATGGTAGTAGTTAAACACGTCTCATACTAAAAAGGCGAGGGATAAATTATCTCTGTTGACGGTATTCTAGGCATTTGTATATGTGTGTGTGTGTGTGTGTGTGTGTGCACTTTGTATTACTACCCATCCAGCTAGCCGCATATTTATACTTAAGATCTGAGCAGGGGCGTATGAACTGGAGAAAGCGGGAGTATTGGAGAACGCCGCACCCTAACCCCCACCTCCTAATTTGAGATGGGTGCCAAAGACGCCGACTTGAGGACATACACTGATTCATTAGTTTATATCAAAATACACTACGATCAAATTGCTTTCAAATTTGTTAGGGATGCCACAGTCGTACTTTTTTACATGTTAAGGGGGCCACTCTAATTTATGAGGTCCGTATAAGCTCATTTTGACCCATCCCGCCCCCAACCACCCAAAAAAGAAATTATTTTCTACACCCTTGGATGTGGGGATGAGGAAGTTAGAATCAAGATAAAATCTACTCTTTTTGCGTTATGAGAGGTAGGAAAAACATTTAGGATAAACCCTTCTCAATATACACTGGCGGGATCCGAGCCCCACCCCGGCCCTCACTGAAATACACCATTAAAAGTTAATGTCCTATCCCACGTGCCTATTGGTATGGGTTGGACTGGATTGTTTGTAAGGGGAGATCGTGGTTTGAAACACTGTCGGGTGTACTGAGGGTTGTTAGCTCTCAATTTTTTATCAGCCTCCACGCACATGTGGATACATTTCCTCTAAAATTCTATTTTCCATTTCTATTTTACTAGCGTAATAAATGTATACGTATCACCCGGGCGAGTGTCACTAGGACGGGGTGAAATAATACAACATCCTGGCTTATAGCAGATCGATGTAGGGTAAAGTAGCCTAATTCCGTGATAATATTAGGTTGAGATGATATTTTTCCCATGAAATTTGAGCTAAAAAAAAATATTTCAAGTAACTTAAAGTTTGAAGTTTTTATTAGTTGTTTATAAAATATTAACCTATTTTATTAATTTTTTTTGTATGGAATTACATTGTTATTATAAACATATAGCAAGGTCCTTATTACGTGATAAGTGTCCTAATTCCGTGATACATGGTTCCTTATTCCGTGACAAGCACCATAACACCGTGATATTTATTACCTTGCTAAAACTATGGACTATGGAGGTTCTATGTTACAATGAAGTTTTTTACACTACTCATTATCAGTTGAGCTGTCATTTGCACAATTTAAGCACATAAAAACATCTTCACCATAGTCAACGTGAAGACCCTCACACCCGTAATGGGACCACTGCAGACAAAAGCAGCATTCTATCCACTTTGCACCTGTTTTATGGTCCAAGTCATACTGATAATCTTTCTGACAAACCGAACAAATATATTGCTCATCATTAGACTCTTCTTTTCTTTGTGTTCTTGAACATGGTTTAAGTTGACTTGTAGATGGTTTTGGATGACTTGCTGATGGAGAAACGGTATGAACTTTAACGGATTGTTTTCTTCTATTGTTGGTTTGGCGTGAGACTGAATTGCTACAGCTGGGTATCGAGAGTAATTTAGTCATACCTCCCGAATCATTGTTGGTTTCATTTGTGACATTGAGATCAGTGACTACTGAAGGAGCAAGAGCTTCAGGCGCAATAGAGTTTCTATTGAATGGATATATTCCACTTTTCCTGAAACCAGATCTGATGATTTGCGGGGTAAAACTTCTCTCATAGGCTGGATTGAAAAGTGAATGAAAGTCATATCTGCTGGGAGTCTTTCCTGGATTTTTCTTCATTTGATCCTCAAGTTCAGTTTTCCATGATGCTTTTAATGAAGCAAAAACACTAACATCAAGCGGTTGAAGTAGGTGAGTGGTGTGAGAAGGAAATGTCATTAAAATTATTTGATTTTTTTCAGCCATTTCAAGTGCTTCTGGTGATAAGTGGGATGCGTGAGAATCCATAAGTAACAAAACCGGTCTTGCTGGAGGAAGAAGGTCAATAAATGATTCTAGCCATTTAAAAAAATAGTCACTATTTATCCACCCTTTAGGAGTCACTCCAACTGTTGCATCACAATGTGCTCCTGTTTTCAAAGCTGGAATATTTTGAACACCTTTGAATAGAATTAACAAAGGACCACTTTTTCCAGCAGCATTTGCACAAGCCAAGACAGTTGTTGTAGTGCCTCGTTCTGCATAAACACGTCGGTAGATATATTTTTTACCAACACTTGTGACAACCTTTGATCCAGAAGCTGGTACAAACGTCAATCCTGTCTCATCGCAGTTCCAAATTCTTTGTGGTGAATCAGCAAGCCCATGTTCAGTGATCATCTTCTCTAAACAATCGTAAAACTCTTGAATAAGAACTGGGTTGGCACATGATGCACGATACCTCGAAAGATTTTCTGGCTTTCTCAGAGTCAAATTGAATCTTTGACGAAAACCTTTGAACCACTTCTTTCCTGCTGCTTTGTTTTCAACATTAAAAAAAGCTGCTTTCCCACTTTTATCTGCTAATTTATAAGCAAGTTTTCTTATTTGTAGTGTGGTAAGACCAAATCCAAGTTCTTGCATTTTAATGGCGTAGCTGCAAAGATGAGTTTCCTCTTCTGAACTTAGAACAAAAGGCTTCCCAACTTTTCCCACGTTGAATGTTTTTAGAGTCACACCATCAAAATTAGTTGACTTGCTTGCTTTAAAAACATTGTCTTTTAATGTTGACCATGGCACACCATAAAATTTAGAACTTTTGTAAATACTCCAATTGTCTTCTAAAACTGATCGTACTGCTTGCTCCAGTGTCTTTGTATTATAATCTTTAGAAGAATCTGGTTTACTCTTTGATTTAAGTTTTTTTTTGGTCCATCCATTTTTAATATCTGTTGGTTAAAGATACAAATAGATTTTAGTATAAATATATTAAAGCAATTATAAAATAGTAAATATTACTTAAGTATTTGTAGTAAATACTGAAAATAATAATAATTCTATGAACCCAACCACACAAGAAATACGAAAAAAACGAAAATTATTTATAAAATGCGAAAGGCTCTAAATTTCTTAATAAGAATTTATATCATAATAATTTTACACAAATATGTTCATCAATCAAATACTTACGATAAAACACAAATATATTAATAATAAACAAAGAGTTATCACTGAAAAAAAATATTAAATCAACACACCTTTAATAACACTGCATAAATAAACACTTTTTCGCAAAGTCATTCTCAGTTGCAGTTAGTGTCAAAAGTTGCTACCAGAATGCGATCCTAAATTAAAACTAATTTCCAAGCAACTACTGCTATCTGTTGATGATCCAAAAAATATTTTAAAAAGGTTCCTATTTCCATGATAAAATATTTAGTAAACTATCACGGAATTAGGGCTATCACGGAATAAGGCTACTTTACCCTACTCATTACGTGAGTTTAAGAAAATAAATATAATTGCTGTTATTGCTTTGTTGGAGTAATATTTCATAGAATAAATTAAACTGAAGTGGAAACTTTATAACTTGGGATGGATCGATTGTATTAGTTCCATTAAAATATTTTCCAAATATTCCGGAAGGGAAATGTAAGGAATCAACAGCAGGAGTGCTAGTAATAGAGTTCGATGCCTATGAGGTCTTATGGGCGAAATCTAGACAGGTCGAACATTTTCGTGGTTAGCTTATGGCTATTTTTATAAATACTAAAGTATTCTGATATAACTAGTTCAATTCATTTAAACATCAACATACAAAGGTTTATTTGTTTATAATGTATCAATTTTCTCGTTAACTGTGTTTGAGTGACTTAGTATATAGTATTGTGTTTTATTTCAAATAAAGAATACAGTGATTGGTGTATATAATAGTGATTTAGAAATATTAGTTACTGTTGGTATGTTTGTAAAAATAACAAAATGGATAGGTTTATAGTAAAAAAAATTCTAGTGAAAGTGTATAAGTGTCATGAGTTATAGTCGGAAAACAACTTAACAGGCCACAGGGAGAAACTACATCATGGACGTCAACAGCAGGCCTCCTCCTAAACCACAAAACTACTGAAGGATTGGGACATGGTGTTCATAAAATAAATGTTCAACGTCACCGGCTTAAAACATACTGTAACGTGGGGCGCGCGTGACCTGGGAGGGTCATGGGCCGTTCACACGTGAACATGGGAACCACGAGTTCTTTTGAGAATATTGGGGTACGTTGCAGGTTAAATATAAATTAAAATACTCGCAGATCACCCAAGGTTTTGATTATTAAAAACACCACTAAAAAAATTTACATAATTAAATATACAGCTAAACAATTCAACAAATTAGGTAGTCAACGTAATTATGTAAATTAATAAACCAATAAGGACATAATAAATAGAATAACGCTGAATAAATTATAACTAAGCATTTCACTGAGCTAAGTAATACTAGTAAATGTCTTTAAATTAATAAACAAATGAAAACATATAAAATAAAATTACACTGGATTAATTATAACTACACACTTCACTGACTCAGGTAATATAGGCAATTATTTGTAAATGAAAACACATAAAATAGAATTACATCAAATCAAGTAAACAGCTTGTTAACAAAAATACTGAATAAATAGTGAAATATCCAGATATAAGTTTCTTAAAACGTTCGTTCACGGTACAATTTACTTTCAATGTTAAAGACACTCACGGCACCCCGCCACAGGCCACAGCACCATACACACCACACCGGCACGCGCCACACGAACACTGGACTCGCTGGTTCACTCCCGGTCTCACTGGCTGAGAACCAAGAACTGAGCACACCTGGCTATCGCTGAGCGTATATGTATAGGTGTGGTGCCAGCTAAGGGTCTCGAATCCTCCACTTCTAGAATTAAAAGGACCTAGACCCTTCCACACGTGTCTCCATCTCCCCCCACCCACCCTTATCCCCCCCCTCAAGGGAGAAGGCCGCTGCCTACCTGCTAGACAAGGAGGGAGACAGAGAGTACAAGGAGCGCAGCCAGGGTAAACATTGAGAGCACGCCGATCCCGCTGTTGAACACTAATCTTGTTACAATAACCATGGTTGTAATATGAAAAATTGAAAGATGCAGTTTTTTTTAGATTTGTTAATCACCAATCAATCTAAATTACAGACTTTCTCATAAAAATTATAATGGTCTTTAATTGAACGAGGCTTCAAATACAGAAAAAAACCGCTTGAAAAATTTAACAAACCAGAAAGATTGGAATGCCACAGAGAATCCATCTTAAAATTGGGGTCCATGAAGGCGGGCGCGAATGTTTCGTATAAACTTTTCAATGCTAGAAAAGTAAAGATGAAAGAAAGCAGGATAGCTTTAATGAAGTTACTGTAATCCCTCAAGTGTGTGGCCGTCCAAGGATACTGTCCAAGAACAAGTTTATATTTGCTTCAGCACTGTCACGGAGATTCTCGAACTAGAATATGTTTCTGGGCTTCTATGAGACAGCAGATACAAAGTCTAAGACACTGTTCCATATTATCTTGGATACTCTTCTCAGATTAAATTTATCGATCACTAACTGCAAAGGCTAGTGTTTTGATGGCGCTGATAACACGGCACGAGATTTTAGTGGAGTACAAATCAAAATGGAGAGGAAAGAACTGAAATTGAGCTTCCTGGGTACAAGTCTATATTTGTGTCTTAATGTGAAGGACTTGGCAAAGCAAATTAACGTATGCCATAATGCACTTAACCTAGTACAAGACATAATTAATTTTGTCAAATTCTTCAAAAACCTTCAAAGTTAGGTTGGCAACGGACCGACTAAGATTTTTCCCAACTCGTTTTAACAGTTCAAAATAAATATCGTTCGTCCGTTCTTCCCAATTAAAACGAACTCACTTTATGATGGGATAGCAGAATAAGAAAATTCGGATGCTGGTGCCAAAGTAAATGGCGTTATCAATCAAATTAAAACTTTCGACCTTTTTTTCTTTATTTCTTTGTTTTGGAAAGTTTTCGACCACGGGTATACGATCAACATTGTCCTTCAAGGAGGTGACCTGGCAGTGTAGGGGTAAGGTGTCAGACTTCTATGCTGGCGGCCGGGGTTCAATCCTTGGTCCCGGCACAGATTTATCGGATTACCAAACCCCTCCTTCACCTCTGACAAAACATCTTGTGAATGTGGGGAATGCCAGGCCTCCATCGTGGTTCGGATTCCACGTTAAACTGTAGGTCCTACATTTCATCTCACAATCACCCTATCATTACACATTAGTGTAAGTGCGTATAACCCAAACGGGTAGTAAGACGCAGTGCTAATAATAATAATAATTCTTCAAGGAATATAACTTCACTTTCAGCAAGCCCTAGAAATATTGTTGCATTGCTTGAACTCCTGAAAAATTTCATAACGCATTATGAAGCTTTCTGAGACGATACAAAGTCAAAATAAGAAAATATAAGTGTTGCATAGCTAATGCTACCCATAAGGAAGAGGATTCCTCACCGATTATATGATGCAAGCAACAAAGACATTCTTCCTTTCACCACCTTAAAGAATTTCTACCATCAAGTTTTCAACGAAGTCGTCGATACGATCGTAGAGTGCATCAGCAACCGATTGAAGCCCAAGATTATTTAATTCATTGTAAACGCCGGACACTATCTGAATCCTCCTTAACAAAAAGGGGAATAAAATAAGAGTTCAAAATAACGAAATTAAAAGGCGATAAACAAAAGGGGCAATAGGAGTGAGTTATAGGATTTCTGTGTTTGGAATATCTGAGTTCGAAGATTCTAGACTCGGATCTCGCAACTCACACCAGTTGCGGAAGTTGATTACGTGGACGGTTAACCTCAAAGAAAACATAAAAAAAAGGAAATTCCTCTCAGTGTTAAAAATAAATCATATGTTACCCAACCTAAGAGATATGGTACATCAACTAACTGAATAAAGCGTGAAGTGACTTCAAGTTCATTTTATTAAATAAGACATTGTTTTAATATGAAAATTATAAATAAAAAAATTATCTAAAATTATCATTTGAAATTTACAAAATTTTATAACAAGCCATGATGTAAATCATCAGATATCAGGCAAAGTTTCAATAAAGGTAATGACAATTCATATATATACATATTTTTTGGCTCCATCATTAAAGAATATAACAATCAAAAAAGGCATTAGCCCTGCGATAATATTATCAATATATCTCGGATCCAAATTGAACTTTCTAGACGTAACCAAGATCGTGAAAACTTTATCTTCACTAAACTTTTAAAGTAAGTAGACTATAAGAAGTCTTCAAAAAATATTGACCTACATCTCAATAGTATTAACGCAAAAAATGTCCTAGTCATAATACAATATTTGCTTTAGAATTAAATAGTCCTTGTAAGATATTTACAATTTGACCATAAAAGTTGCCCAAAACAATCAATCTACATCAAATTAGCACTAACGCAAAAAAATTTCAAAGTCATAACACAACATTTACTTTAGAATTAAACACTTTATTTTCAATGTAGAATAGTAAGCTAAATATTGACGACGTCATAGCCAAAAGAATCCTTCAGAAATTAATATAAATTTGAAGCGTTACAAAGAATCCCAATTCAATACTGACTAAATCGATATTCATAAATTAGATATACGAAATAAATAAATATTTCCAGTTCAATATTCACCATCATATCTAGTAAAAGGCCGAAAGAGAATTTAGAAAAAGAATTATTAGATTAAATAAAAAAAATATATAAAGAAAATTAATTAGCAAGCCAAAAGGAATTCAGATCTTACATTTTACAACTCTGAAACCGGAGCTTCTCTTTCCCTCAAATATGATGAAGTCCAAGAGTGACGACTGGTTGCCCAGCCGCCACTATATATACAACACAACCCTGAGACATTGGATGACGGGAAAATGGGTGGGGGAGAAAGAGCTGGAACATTCGGGAACCAAATATGCACATGACTAAAACCTCCACAGACATCTCGGCTTTTCCAGGTCATCCTAAATTGTGTACGAGTGAACTGTCTTTGCCGCTTGAGTCTTTGTAGCTCAAGTTCTTTGCGTCCATTTTCACCACAGGCGATCAGTTTTATTTATGTTGATGGAGAGTGCGGTTGTATTGTGCTTGAATGCGGAAAGCCGTGCGATGGGGTGAGTATCGAGGTTTTTTTTGTTTACTTCTTGTGGCCCGATGCTACATATCTCACTGGCATTAGAAATGAATTTCAGACGTTCATTGAACATTAAGTTTATAGTTATCTTAAAAGCTAGGAGGGAAAGGGTTGGCAGCGTAGCATCTGTAGTTTACTTTCTTAAGAAAACTCGTAAATGAAGGACATGCATCCAGAGCTAATGAATCTCGTCCGACTCCTCCTGGAGATGCTTGTATCAAGCTATACAGAAGGGAGATAATTTTCAAGCCTGAGATGAACAATTGTTCAGAAACACCTGAACCATCGTGTTATTCTGAATGTTCACTGAGAGGAGACTTGATCTAGGTAAGATATGTATGTCTATCTTCACTCTAAGGATCTGAGCTGAAGTTTATAGATTATGTACCGTCACATTTACCAAAAAGTTAAAATAAATATACACGTTTTTATTGACTACTTATTTACAAACTTTGCTTTCAGTCTAAGTATTCTTCAAAATCTGGTCATTATACTTATAGCCACTATTCATCAACCTCGATTAGCGCTAATCACTGATTACATTTTAGTTGATAAAGTGTTTACCAAAATTCCTGAACAGAAGCAAACAAAAACAAAGGCTTTGAGAACACACTTGGCTGATTTATTTTATGTATAAATGAGTTGATGTCTGCATGTTCCTTTTAAACTCAAAAACTACTACGCCGATTGCGCTGAAATCTCTAATGAATATAGCTTGGACGTTCTTTTAACACATGGGTTATATATTTTCTTTTAAAATTTAATAAAAATTATGTTTTTCAAATATTTTGTCTTAAATCATGTGATTAATGTTGTATTATCTTATTGAAAGGAGGACTAATTTTTTTGTCTCACTTGATCGTCAAATAAACTGTAATCCAAAGAGTAGCTACAGAATACATTTCAATCTTAAATCTAAAGAGAAACTATACTTTGTCTTGGTTATTCAAATAGTGTTTATTTAACATAATAAAATCTACATATAGGAAAAGTCCAAAATCTCTATTTGATTTGATCTTACATCTACATACTAAATATCTATACAAATAGATGAACTCGCCCATTAAAAGGCAGCCTTAACTCCAGATAAAACAAAGAAATAATCAAATAAAATCTTGTATCACTTATGTGATTACAATGTCACTTCAAAACCGAGAAACTTTGCAAAGGAACTTAGGGATGGTTGAAGATGTGCACCTCAGAATAAAAAAATAAATAAAAATATTTTACCTCTTTAAATGTTTTTAGCATCACGCCTTACTGCCTGGTCGGGTCATACAATCAAATACTAAACACGCCATTGTGTTAGGGTTGAGGAATACTATATTATAGAGGAAGTGTGCCCGTATTTGCGTGGAGGTAGTGTGGAAGACCATTAAGGAAATACCAACCTAGGGCAAATCCTGATATCTTCAGCAGTAAAAAGAAATCCTTAACAAAAATATGAAAACCTTCCTCTTTGGTAGAAAATTGGAATATCTACATACATATATATAAATAGAACCTTAAATAACTAAAAGTTTAAATATTTATAATTTTAAAATAAGAATCGGTTGATTGGAGTTAAGGGGAGAGTGGGGAACGGAAATTTACAGAACACAAAAAACAATCTTTGGTATGAGAGAAAATTGAAAATGTTCAGGAAGGTTAGTGGGCTATCCAAGATAACTATAAAAATATGAACGAATTTTATAGCAAATATTTGAAAAATAGATGGGAAAGGTGGCTAAAATCACAAAAATTAATACAAAAAAAACATGCTTATAGGTGTGGTAGAAAACTAAAATATTTTGAAAAGACCACAAATAATCACAAAAGGATGCGAATTTGAAATTTAATTATTACATATAAATTGGTGGCTAAAAATTGCACAAACTAACAACCTGTTATTTAATTTATGCTCTTTGTTAAACATTGATGCTTTTTTTTCCAAAATGATTTTCTAACAAAGTTTATAATTTATTTCCTAATGATCTCTCCTAGGCAAATAATGCGTTTTCCATGGATTGCGTTCGTTTATTCACTCAATTTATGGGATAATTTAGATTTCGTTTCCTAGATTGTTTTTAAAATTTATCTGTATATATATTTGGTTTGGGACTATCATGACTATCTTGATAATGGAAAAGAATAAATTATATAAAGAGTACAGCCGAATGTAGAGCATCCTAGTTTGATATTGGTAGTTCTAATATTTGTCTGTCTCCATGAGTTATTCGAACATTTCTAAACATCCTAGAAATTTAAAATTTGGAGTTCCGATAGGTCTTAAGATTAAGTTCTCTAGAGAAACTTAAAAAACGAAAATTTAATTTGGCAGATTCAAAATAGCGGATCGGATTAGTCCAAAAACGTTTAAAATGAATAATTCCTTACATAAAGTGTAAAAATAACCATATAACTTATATTTAACAACCATTTATTTAGGTCGTGACACTCTTCTTTCTTTTTTATTAGCACCAACAAGCAGGAGTTCAAAATATTGTGATAGAGAAGTTATAACTTAATTTTCAAAATAAATTTCAGCTTTTAAAACCCGTTCAGATCATATCTCTATTTTGACTACTTTCGCATTTTGTAATACAATTCAAACCATTCAATGATAAATATCTAATCATAGTTGAGATTTGGTTACTTTTTCCTGTGGCTGATTTTATTTAAGTGACTAAAAATAGCAAAGCTACTTTATAGATTCTCCGTGCGAAAATGGGTACATCATCTAATTAAAAATAAATCTGGTATTATAACTAGTTGAGGTTAATGAATGATGATAGGAGGAGCTAGAAAATGTTTATTTAGAGGCCCCGTGAAGTTAAGTGGAGACACTTGTCCCACCCCCTACCCTCCTCCAAAGTTTGTTTTTTTAAGTTGGTGTGTCTGACAGTTAGTGTGCATAATAAGTATGATGCCAGCATGTTTTTGCGATAAGATTGCATGCGTATCAAACTCTGACTTGCCAGAGCCGATTGCACTCTCTGAAGCGCTGATATAATAAGAGGCAAGAATTGGAATGTGACCTGTAAGCATAGTAGTCTGCAGAAGAGATGTCTGCAAGAACCGGTCACGCTTGTGAGTAGGTAAGATATTCATGCCAAAGGGCGTAATGTTTCAGGGCGCGGCGGGGAAATTAATAGCTTGTTGACGCGGTGGTGGGGGT
>CABFVX010004006.1:55825-73901 GCA_902151425.1 Timema shepardi | reverse complement strand
CCCTCCATGTTATTATCGTTACTACAGTCTTACTAGTAGTTCTGTGAACAGTATACCACACTCCCTCCATGTTATTATCGTTACTAGTCTTACTAGTAGTTCTGTGAACAGTAGACCCCCCTCCATGTTATTATCGTTACTACAGTCTTAAGATTTCTATTTGGACTTAATGTCTAAATATCTCACATAATTTATCCTTGGATTATATGTTAGATTTCCCCCTGGTGGTCAAGTTATATTGAAAAAATAATACTAGAGTCAATAGAACATTATATTCATATAATTATAATAACCATTGTCCCGCGGCTTAAGAAGTAAGTTTCATAAATTAGGTCAGAATTTAAATGAATACACCCTAGGTACTTGACTGATTGCTTAGAATTTCAAATTAAATCACTCTAAGTGAGCAACTAAACGGAAAAACATTTCAGCTGCTACAATATTGAAACGGATAATCAGATTGAAAACTATGTACGGTACATATATTGTTAGGCCTATGTTCAAAGAATGTTCCTGACAAATTTTGTTAAAATTGGCCAAGCACTTTACAACTATTGCAGAACGAACATTTGGACAGACATACTAAATGCCAAATAGCCAAGTTTAAACAGAATTTGGCTACACTCAATCCAATTGTTTTTCATGCTTCCTAGCTACCAAAATATTTACACTAAAGGGGTAAGAATGAAGGTAGAACTTATAGGAATTGTACCTGCATTGAGTGGTGAGAGAGTGGGAAACAATTTAGGGAAATTTTTTAGTGTAATCGACTGGGATTCAAGCCTCTACCTCACTATCACCGGTAAACCAGACCAAATGAGACTGTAACCTTAGTCAGTGTTCCTACAGATGTGTATGTTATTTTTTAATAACGAATCGTATACATTAAAAAAAACCTTTTGAATTATTTTTTGATACTTTCAGGAGTCGACAAACGTGAAACACAGAGCAACCTTTTTTTAAATTCACGTCAAAGAACAAACAAATGTTTTAACATAAATTTAAATAAAAATATACTGGAATGTTAATTAAATCTTCTTTCAGAACTTTAATTCGGTGTGTCACTGTTTATAATTGGATTTTGAATATTACTGTACTTTTTGCTAGAGTAAAAACTTTATTTGGAGCTTTATATTTTGTGTCTCTACTGTATTCTTTCATTTTAACATTCAACACAAGTATTCTCATAGACTTGTCCGACATCTTAGTTCAGTCGGGAGCCCATCTGCCTACTGAGCCAAGGGTTCCAGGTTCGATTCAAGGTATGGCTAAAATATTTCTCATTGGTGAACTGTTGGTTTCCACTTTCACAGTGTTTAATGGCTGGACGCTGGGTGATGTTTCTGTTCTAGATTTAAGTTAGTTTTTAGGCCGTGTGCTGCGATAATTAATCAGTTGGTTCAGTAAGTGCACATAAATACCCAAGATAAGACATAATAATAACCTAATTTAAGATTTTAAAGATGAGGAAGGTAGTTTAAAAGAAATGCACCAGCATCAACTTGTGAGAGAAACCACGTATTAATACCCGTTCGGGTTATACGCTTATGTACTAATTATACTAATGGCTTTAGGGATTATGAAAGTATTATATATAGCAAGTGTACTCGCATTTGCGCGGATGGAGAGCAGGAAGCTATTTAGGTAAAAACACCTCCAGTACGCACGACCGGAATTCGAACCCTGATCTCCATGTCATCGGCAGTCTAGTCTATTGTGAGAGTGACTTTAGACCATGTTGTCCTCAAAGCAACTATCTGTTTGTTACTGGGATTAGAGATGCAACCATTTTACCAATCGGGCTAAAACTAGGGTTTTCATACGTTCCCTCAGAGGGTTTTTTGGAATTGGATATCTAAACCCAAAATTAAAGGTAGTATTCAAGGGCAAAAAAAAATCTGTTTTCTAAATTTTACGATTTTGATTAAAATTCATATTTGAAGCACTGTTTAGAATAATAAAAAAAATATGCATCTAGATTTTCGGTTAAAATTATTTTGAGGGTTCTTCACATAACAGGAAGCTTTCAAATTTGGTCATACTCCACAGCTACGAAACAACTTATCGTTGCAAAGATGTAAGACTTTTAAAATTAAACTATTTTTATTTGAAATAATATTTTATAAAAACAATATTTTCCAAGTTAAAGGCAAATATATTTTAAATTATAGTGTTGGGAAATGTAGATTTGAAAATGCACAGAGCAAAAAAATGTTTATGTATCAGTGTATATTATTTCACGTATGCTATATGGTGAGAAATGAGGTCCTTTACATCCCATTATGTCTTTATAACAATGTAACAATGTAATTATGTCTTTATAACAACGGTTCACTTAAATTACATGTTATACGTATAGTCTAGATAAAGGCGCAAGCAAGTCTGTGCGTGGGACTGAACCATATAAATTAAGGGGACCCCAATATCTTATTCAGGTTAATTTAGACATGTTCATGTTATTTTTCCTAAGGATCTATAAGAGCTACAGAGATTATTTTTTGCAGCTTTTTCCAGTTAGGTATCTTACACATATTACACAGGGGATATAAAAAATTTGTTTTGTTCACAAAAATTTTTTTTTTTGTAAATATACTTTTTTTTACCCAAATTTTGTTAGATACTTTTTTATCTTTAGTAATAATCAATTACTCTTCAATTCCTCATGCCTAATGTCAAAAGACATTTATTAGAAGCTATAATAAAAATTTAACCCTTTAATCTGTTATAGTTTTTGAGAAAAAGGAACATAAATATAAAAACACTAAACATACAGAAATTCACAATTTAAAGTTGGGCGTACTACAAAACAAATCAGCCACTGCTTGAAGACCATAGATGAAGCTTATATTTGTGTCATAAAGGTTTTTGTTAGCGTTACTATTTGGTTTTGAAACATTTGATGAAATAAATTATTTTTTATTAGGCCTATCTAAAAAAAATTCGCAAGAAAATATTACCTCAGAAGCTAAGCATACGTTTTTTACTTCAAGTGACTGAAATTGTGCTAACACAATCCCATCAAACTGAAACAGCTGACAACATTTTGTTCAATGGTGTATTACCTAGGATTATATTATTATATATTCACTGTCACTTTGCTCAAATGATTGGTGTAATTGTAGATTAATACTTAGTTTTTAACTAGAAGAACTTCTAGGTCTAGGAACAACTGACTGCTCACTAGGGCTGGGCCCATCACATTTTTTGTTGTCAATAACCTTTATCTCTACATTTTCCCTTCTCTTATATTTATTTGATGATCATTTTAGCACATGATCATGATCATGTTGGCATATTTGCACTTAGCCTATAACTTTAACACTTGTTCAGGAAAACAAAATAAAATAAACGGAAATAAAATAAACTTGGAAACCAAAACGTAAACAATCGCTCAAAGACATTCACTTTCGTAATCATAATACCATAATAATTATTAATTAACATAATAAATCCACAAAGGTGGTCTAATGCGCTAGTCCCTCAGTAAATTAGACTACCCACGACAGGGATATTGAAGTTCGAATCTCGGTCGGATGTATTGAGGGTGGTTTTTTCTCCAAAATGGTTTTGTAGTCTACCACAATGATACAATTTTCGGTCATGCTGGGAATCAAACCCGGGACTCTTATCTCAGTAGACAGACACGCGACCAACTGAACTAGGATGTCGGATTCTCTGATTTTTTTTATAAAATAATTTAAATCGTTAAAGTGATTTATTGTATTTATTCTCTCACCAAATTTTACTAACCTTTCGCGTTACACGTATGTATAATAGTTATGGTAATTTGGTTAGTATTGAGGAAGGTAGAATCTTGATGGCAAATACCCGCATTTTCGTGGAGGAGGAATAAGAAACATTTTTTTTTTGGATTCGAACCTCAAACTTCCCCGTCACTGACGAAAAAATAAATAAAAATAAAGCTTGACATTTTATTTTAGACACCGTCCCCGCCGGCTAAAGTAAAGTAATTTAAACCTTGAGATTATAATTATCTAATTTAATCTACGCTAAGCTTAAACAATTAACGAAAGATCTGTGAAACAAAGTGAAATGAGGTTGATTCGCTTAGAAACGAGGCATTCCTCAAATTTGTAACGAATTTGTCTAGAGAAGATATTAAAATGTCTACAGAGGGTGTATACTAATCTCAACATAATACCAAGTTGGTTTCAGGATGGTCTGATCTTTCTAAACTAATTAGAGACAGCCAGACTAGACTTGTGCAAAGTGATGGTGTTTTTTTTATCGACTACGGCGTCAGGTTTAATTATGACACGGTTTAGTATCACTGGACGGATGGAGGGAAGATTAGAATGTGCTAATTAAACAATCCAGTTTCACCTCGCCTGGTTTTAGCTGAACGCATTGGGAAGTTGACACACATTTTGTCTGAATATCGATAGGCCTACCAAATGTAGTCAATGTTACAGTAGAAATTATTATCGTTCTTAGAGAAAGTAGAAGACAGGACGGAGTTGAAAAATAATAGCATAACGAATAGTTTGAATTGTAGGAAAAATAGTTTTATTAAAAAAAATGTTTTAATATAGTCTAATTTTTTTTTAGTCGGGTTTACTTTTACTATGAATTATGATTCACAGTAAAATATATAGACCTTTTGCTAATTTTTAGGGATTAAAGATATATTTTAAATACGAAAGAATATATTTAATTTGCTCTTATTG
This sequence comes from Timema shepardi, assembly GCA_902151425.1. Taxonomy (NCBI): domain Eukaryota; kingdom Metazoa; phylum Arthropoda; class Insecta; order Phasmatodea; family Timematidae; genus Timema; species Timema shepardi. Next base: position 69,213 of record CABFVX010004006.1, on the reverse strand, counting down.
TATTTTTTTAATCATAAATGTAATTTGGTTTGTTAGTGTATTCGTGTGTAGTAAATTATAAGAGCTTTCTTTGTTTGGAATTCTCGTTCTTACAATTTGAGCGAAGAAAATGATTGCTATTATTTATTTCTCCATCGATTTTCTTATACTCATCTAACACGTAAATTAATCAACATTGCGGCTTTTATTAGGTTTGTCATCATGAATCTGAATCCATCATGCTACATGCCATTCTGAGTATCTTTAGCTTATGTCTTAATAATTGAAAGGCCACAACCTCCATTTGTACAGTTTTTATTTTCTTGCCTACGAATGAAATGACACAACCAAATGACCCGTTCTGTTATATTTCTATTCCCTTTCATTGATGTCACTTTATGGTATGGATTCGTGCGGACTGATGATAGCGCAAGCGAAATGAAAATTCTTTTCATCGATAAGATAAAAGCCAGGCAACAAAAGGCCGTAGCATGTAGAGTCAATGCGCGTTTCCATTTAGTATATGAATTGATCTTTATACACAATAGCTTTCCTTTTTTAAAAAAATAAAAATAATTCATGTATTGAAAAATTCAACCACCTATAGTGAAGTAGTTATCACGGTAGCTATTGTCAAATTGATGGCATAGGTTCAAACGACCATTGTTTTCAGACTTAGCTTGGCAATATTCGGCGTTGTATTTGACGCTGCGCCAAAAATAGATTGGCCGAGGAAAATACAACTAAGGCAAATATCAAACTCAGAGTAAGTTTTGGTATATATTTCAAATAATATTTTGTTAAATTAACCTCTGATGCACCAAACACAAAAGAACCAATTTTTCGTCGACTGGTTAAGGTGCGATAGCATAGCTACTAATGCACAGTAAATATAACTGATTTGCGACCGAAATTCTAGATGAACCAATAATGATATGTTTTTGATTTTTTTATTATGACAGTATGGACACTTTTCTAAATTGATATTGAATTACATGATTAATTTTGGTATGCATATATTTTTAAAATTAACTCAAAAAACGCATTTTTGAAAATGGTTGAATTAAAAAAAAAACACCATCTTAAGTTTTGTGTGTAATTAACAAATATAATATTTTTAATCACGTAAACCTATTCCCTGGGCTAGAACCGGTCAGTAGTTATATAAATGTAGGTTTATTACAAGATAGGGGTGGAAACCCCCACCACACCTACTCGAGCCAAGAGAGAGGGGAAGTTTCTCGGTAGAACCCGAGAATCAGTCGACAGTAATCCTAATGTTCGCTTGACAGGACAACACTAATAGCCTTGAAACCTGTCCAGAGTACCAGGTTAGAATATTTCAGTTGTTATATTTTTATATGATTCTTAAAAAAATCTTTGCAAGCTTTAAAGTGAACCTACATCAACATTATTTCATAAAATATATAATAGAAATTATTTATTTTTTTAATGGGGATTTTTAACGTATAATTTATTAAAACAAGGATTATATCAGCACACGACTTACAAACTAGATTTTAGCTATGACATACATAACAGTTTACTAAAAGTTAAATTGCCGACTTTACCTGGAATCGAGACCAGGACCCTAAGCATTGTAGGTACACGTGCTATCGACCTAACTAAAATGTCGGTTAAAATATAAAGAGAAATGTACTACGTAAAATATGATAAGCCACTTTAAATAAATGCTAAACAAATAATATAATGATCAAAGCATAACTGTGGTAGAATAATTATCAATACCAAAATTTGATTAAATTGGAATGTTGCGCAAGTTGATGTACCTTATGATGATTCTTGACACACAAAGTATTAAATTATTTACATTTATTTTGTATTGAAAAGGGAATATTTTTCTAAAAGCCCTTTTATTTTTATGCTTCTTTAATAATAAACTTTTTGGGGTTAGCGTACGTAGCCTTTCGAATTGTTCGTAAATTATATGCTATCAAGTAGACCAGGGTTGGACTGAGCCTCCAAAAGGGCGCGAAGCTTGTATTTTTAGAGGGCATAACATATTTTGAAGACCTCAAAAATGTTTACCTATTTACTGTAAAATAACTATAGGATTGCTGGTAGAGTTCAATAATATTCATTAATAATAAATTAATATTAATAGTTACTGCAAGGACTTCTAAAAAAATTTTGTTTTGTTTTCCACATATTTCTCAAAACATTGTTTAATATTGTGAATTTAATAATTAATTTTTGATAAAATAGTATAAAGAATTATGCATGGGCTAAGTGAATTTTATTTCACAAAAGTGAAAATCATCTAGCATTTAAGGAATACATTATACAATATAGTATACTATATCCTTGGCAAGGATCCTCGGACTATTTGAATACAGCCTGTCTCAACAACATTCGTTGTGAGCAAACTGGGTTCGTCTCGGAAAAAAGGAAGTGTAGACATTACAAACCCAATTACCTCAACTAAACCTGACTTGAATCAGCGCTGAATACAAGTCCCTTCAAAGAAACACATTCCAAAATAAAATTTCATTTTCACACCAAAAACAACTTTTTTTAAATTTAAAATTATTAAATGAATTCAAATTTACATATTCAACTACTGAAATTGTAACACAACTCCCTCCCCCTCCCTGGAATAAGTTTTGATCACAACATTCTTTCTCACCCTTTTCCATTTCTAATTTCTCTAATTAACTTACTGTGAGTAGTAATATTAAATGGACATTACACGTATTATTTTGTTATGAATGGGATTCATTACAGTTTCCTTTCCTTAATTTAATTATTATTTTCTTCACATCACCCAACGAAAGTATCCCCACTGTTTACTTGTCGTATGGACAAAAAAAAAAAATTGTCGAAAGTTTAGAAAAAGATTAGTTTTGGAAAATCGAAATAGAATCAAAATTAACTAGATTTTATTTAAATTGTTTATTGCCAGAGCTAATGGATCCTAAGCACACTAGATCAAGAAAATAAGAAATCCAGGGTATATTTTGAATGCACAAAAGTCTAAAACAAAGTATCCAAAGATTTAGGAAACAAAGTAGTTGTATAGATTTATTCTTTATTTTAAAAACTTACTGAAATACCATTATTGATTAAATATGTATCATATTGTAATGTATTTAAAAAAATGTATTTTATTGTAATGGCTACTAGATATTTCTACATAGTGCTATGTTCCTGCAATAAAAGGAACTGAAGATATTAATTATTGTAATGACTAACGTTGGGAATTTTATGTGGTATCATATAACAAAATATGTATGTAAATATGTAATAATATTCAAGGAAATATGTAGACAAATATGCAGATTCATTAAAAAAATCTAACATAATGTAAACAAATATTTTACCAAGCACGCAGCATTTACCTTATTTACATTCTGAATACCACATATAGTATGATTTTGGTAGGAAGAACAGTAAAAGTTAGTTACTAAAGTCACTAAACATTTTTTAATATACTCGTACATAGAGTCATGTCAACTGCAGATGTTAAATTTGATGGATATTATCAATACCTTTAGAATAACACAAATCTTATAAGAAAATATTATTAATGTTGGCCGCAAATAAATAGGTTTGAATTTTCTCTAGTGTTCTTCCAACCAAAATTAGGGTATACATTGATGGATTACTTGTCCTTTTTGTGAATTTCAATTCTTTCTGTGGTCATTGATTGTCGCTTGTCGATTGTCGCTTTCTATATAACTGTGTTATGTTCCGGTGATCTAGTGCAATAAGAAACAAACACGTTATTCAAATGTAACTAGAGAGTGCCTCTCCAAAATTTGTTCAACATTAACGCTTTCTTGTAAAAGCTATGTTAAAATGTGTATTTTTTACACAATGGGGGAAGATTTAACTCAAGTCCAAAGCTACAATAAAAACTTTTACATTGGTCCAATAAGTGTATAATGTAAAAAAAAAAACTTCTTCCGTTGGTAGTTCAGGGTGTGGAGGGTAGCTACCCCCTAAAAAAAATCTATTTCCTACCAAATGCCCTCCCAAGTATAAAATTAAATCATACCTACGTGGATGGCTCACACCGTTTTGAGAATAGCTCCTGAATATACTATGTATGTACTTTTATCAAATGAGGAATATATGAATAGAGCCTATACCTTTATTTTTACGCATTTATCTAAACTCTAGAATCGTAGGTTCCCAAATTGTTGAATGGCGTACCACCCAAACAATTTCCGTATTTTTGAGTACCACCAAGATCGTGCTGAATATTTAATATTTAGGTACATTTTAATGGCACCCAGGAATATAATGACACAACACCATTTATAGATTAACCGTTTTTATTTATCAGTATTTAACATATATACTTAATCAATACGGATAATAGGGCACACGTATCAAAAAAATATAAAAAATACTGATATTTACCCCTCCAACAACTGTTTAAATCTCTTTTACCTTTGGTTTGACTTTATCCTAATATATTTATGGTATTTGATGAAACATTATATTTTCACAACTTAAATTTTCTTGTTTTGTTTGGCTTCTCACGGCGTACTGCCTGGGATAATTGTACGTACTACTGGTAATACGCGTATCATGGTTTGGGAACCGCTACTTTATTTAATTGAGCCGAATACTTAGTGCGTCCTCATACTCAGTTAATTGTTTAGTTCCCGTTGGGAGAGTAATATTTATCATATTTTAATTAATTTATAGCCTCGACGTCTGTCCAAGGATTACGCTAGTTTGTGGGTCATGTGCTTATACAACGCGTATCTACAACATTGCATCAAACTTTGGCAGGCTATTCCTTGGGTGAAAATAGAATAATTCACATCAGCAACCTAGGGGCCATCTTAAATATTAAGGGAGGTATTCACCCCTAAATATAGAGCTAAAAACGACTGTTGTGTGAAATATTATGAAAACTGCTTAGGGTATTATAACGAATCTTTGTATACTACTTATTGCAACCTTTATCATTAATAAACTAAATGTGATGTTATCGTTACCCACCCCCATCATGTAAAAGGGGGGGGAAGGATTTAAACACTCTTTTCTGCAATAAAATATGACAGAGTAAGTATTACTAATTTTTACTTAAGATTACAAAATATGGAGTAAAAATTAACAAAGAAGGTCTCTTGGAGAAACTGTCTAGCTTTCCCCGTTTTCTAGATAATCACACAAGTTTGAGCTCAAAGACAAGTGTAAATGCCTGCCAGGTAGGCAGCCAGAATCGCAGTGTTACTTCGCACTGCATTAGCTTATCCATTTTTACCAGCACGTGTGACTATGTATCACGTACAGTAGCCCCATGGCTTCTTTGGTGCTGCCTGACAGCTCACAGCTCACAGCTGACCGTCAACATTTTGGTATATACCTAAATTTTGACTGTCAGAAGTTGACAGCTGCTAAACACATGTTTTTGCAGATCATATGGTTCGGCGTAGGGATACATAATTTGGTCTGGTAGCTTTTCAAAGCCATCAACTGTCAGCACCAAATAAGTTATAGGACTACTGTACATTTGTTAAACAAGCCTGGTTGGTGTGTGATGATGGAGAAACTCGGATACTTTTCCTTCTTCATAAGCTCCGATGTGTTGCTATTTATCACATTAGTAAGCTATGCTCACACAGTTCACACTTGGGTGGGANGATCATATGGTTCGGCGTAGGGATACATAATTTGGTCTGGTAGCTTTTCAAAGCCATCAACTGTCAGCACCAAATAAGTTATAGGACTACTGTACATTTGTTAAACAAGCCTGGTTGGTGTGTGATGATGGAGAAACTCGGATACTTTTCCTTCTTCATAAGCTCCGATGTGTTGCTATTTATCACATTAGTAAGCTATGCTCACACAGTTCACACTTGGGTGGGATTTTAATCATTACACTCACTGGAGTATTGAAAGCTAAATTAAGAAATATTAAATGTAATTCTTGTATGTTTTATTCCCTAGCTTCAAAATCAGATTCATAGCAAGTGTTCAAAATGGTGGCCCCTAACGTCATTGCAATAATTGAGGTGGCGTATCAATGACTTGCGTACTCTTTCGAAAACACGTGGTTTTTCTTGAACCTTGTCACATGCAGTACCTATCCTGGCTAACAGGTCTTCCTCGGATTCAATGGCTGTCTCGTACACCAAACTTTGAAAGAGCTCCACAGAAAAAGTCTAACGGATTAAGGTGAGGAGAGCGTGTTGGCCACGCAACAGCTATACAGGCTGCCTACCTGGCAGGAATTAACACTTGTCTCTGAGCTCAAACTTGTGTGATTATCTTGGAGACGGGAAAAGCTAGACAGTTTCTCCAAGAAACCTTATTTGTTAATTTTTACTCCATGTTTTGTAATCTTAAGTCAAAATTAGTAATACTTACTCTGTCATATTTTATTGCAGATTAGGGTGTTACAACCCTCGCCCCCCTTTTTACATGATGAGGGTGGGTAACGGTAACAGCACAGTTAGTTTATTAATGATCAAGGTTTCAATAAATAGTATATAAAGATTCGTTATAATACCCTAAGCAGTTTTCATAATATTTTACATAACAGTCGTTTTTAGCTCTATATTTAGGGGTGAATACCGCCCTTAATATTTAAGATGGACCCTAGGTTGCTGATGTGAATTATTCTATTTTCACCCAAGGAATAGCCTGCCAAAGTTTGATGCAATGTTTTAGATACACTTTGTACTATAGTCACTTTCCAATGTAGGTATTCAGAAATGGTTGATAACTAATTATTCAACTATAATTTTAAAAAGTTTCTTATTCATTTTCTAAAATAATCAATTTTCAGCTTGTTTAGAAACTGCATGAATAACTTTCCAATTGATTTAAAAAATTTAGAGAATCATTATATTATACAATTAGTAACAGATTTGTTTTCCAAACAACATAGCAATAAGCAATAGGCACATGATAATATGTTTTCATTAAACCCAGATTTAAAATTATTTCAATTTACTAGAAAAATAAAACAGTTTTCTAACTAGTAGGGACCAAAGCTTATTCAATGTAGCCCGTTTATTCAAACACTTTGCGAACCCAACACTTCAGGTAGAAGCGGTCGACCGGTCTCTGCTTTGTTTGTATTTCAGAATACAGAAAACCAATCGACCTAAAGAGTGACAAACGCCAGGATGGGGAAAGTAATAGAGTGGTGGGGGTATTTCCTCTCCTCAAGCAGGTACTCAGTTCGAGAAGGAAGATAAGACTCAAAATGATATTTGGTGCGGCAGAATAGAAGACCAAATTATCATTATCAGTATTGATTGAGTGAAATGTTAAATAATAATAAATAAAAAACTGTTAATCTATAGATAGTGTTGTGTCATTATATTCCTGGGTGCCATTAAAATGTACCTAAATATTAAATACTCAGCACGATCTTGGTGGTACTCCAAAATACGGAAATTGTTTGGGTGATACGCCATTACACAAGTTCGGGAACCAATGATTCTAGAGTTTATATAAATGTGTAAAAATAAAAGTATAGCCTCTATTCATATATTCATCATTAGATAAAAGTTCATAATATATTCAAGAGCTACTCTCAAAACGGTGTGATCCAAGAACGTCGGTATGATTTAAATTTTTTAATGTGGGAGGTATTTGGTTGGGAAGAGATTTTTATAGGGGGTAGCTGCCCTCCCCCCTCCCTAAACTACCAATGGAAGATTTTTTTTTTTTTACAATATACACTTATCGGATTGATTTGAAAGTTTTTATTGTAGCGTTGGACTTGGGTTAAGTCTTCCCCCTTTATTTAAAAAATACACATTTTATCATAGCTTTTATTAGATAGCATTACTGTTGAACACATTTAGGAGAGGCACGCTCTAGTTGGAGTTGAATAACGCGTTTGTTTCTTATTGCACTAGATCACAGGAAAATATCACACTTATATAGAAATATCTAGTATCCATTACAATCAAATACATTTTTAATAGTTTTACTGTAGGAAAATTGTAAAGCTTCAAAATTCGGGAAGTCATTACTAGAGCTGGGATTTCTTTGTAAATACATATTCTATTCCTCGCCATTTAGATGTTCAGAAAATAGAAATCTCAATAAATCACTATATGCTAAAGAAACTCATTAAGTCAAAATTCTTAATTTGTGAGAAATGCAATTTTTAGTTTGTGAGAAAATGATACTTTTACTTTTTTTTCTTTTTCGAAAATCATAAATCCAAATTAATTTTTTTTTCATATAATATTAGGAATATTCTTTAAAACATCAAGTTTCCACAATTTTTTTCATAATCTATTGTGTTTATTAAATTTAATTAATTAATTACTTTCACTTTGTGAGTTTTCACTGATAAGAAAATATACTATTAAAGGCTGACTTAGTGATCTGATTATGAGTTAGTGAGATTTTCCTGATTAAAAATATGTGTCATAGAAGGTTAATTGAGTGACAGTCATTATTTTAGAATCATGATAACTATTGGTTAAACTATTTATTTTAATAATTATTCAAATGCATTTGTTTTTAAAGGTCTTGAATCATAACTCAAGATTTATTACTGATTTGAACAAATTATATCCACTTAAAAATACATTTAATGTTAACTTATTCAAATGTCAAATAAATTGCATTTAAATTGGAGTACAATTAGAAAAACAGCAAAAGGAACACAATTTTTCTCATGTTCATTACATAAAATCTGTTTTTTGAATTTCAAAAATAAAAATGCATTTTGACATTCATTCAATTAGAAAATAAATACTACTATATTATTAATCACTTAAAAAAACTCTCTCATGGTACTTGACATAATGCTTAATATTTTAAATGTCAAAATAGGAAAGAAAATTAATTTGACTTACAATTAAAACTTGAATAGATTAAAAAAAATTACATTGAAAATCCATAAACAATAGAGTGAGGTTACAAAGTGCAAGTTTAAAGAATAAACTTATCCGAACATCTTCTTCATTCTCAGAATCTAGAATCCCTGGTTCTGGGACCCTCTCATTCATTTTGCAATCTAGGATGGAACTATACTAAGTATGGTATATTTCTAGAATAACTTTCTTTCGGCACAGAGAGAGAGTAGGTCTGGTTTCTTCTCCTTGCTTATATGAAGTTGTTTTTTACCAATATTTTGCACAGTGCATTCAGTATCTAGATGATTTCTGCCACGTTTTCCTACATCAATTTCCTGATATTGTCCCATACCTGTATTTTATTAAATATTTGGGCAGTCTTTTGAGAAACAAAAGCCTTTTATCTTTAACCAACAAACTTTATTACCAGCACTATCAACAGTAGTATTCCTAACATTCTTTGATGCCAGGTTCTTTAAACAAATAAAAAATCAGTGAATTTCAATTCCTTGACTTGATAAGGTCCACTCTTTTTGTTTATGTTCCTCATTGATCTCGCTGTTCTAAAAATTGTCAGACAATCAAAAGGTGAAAATACTGGAACATACTTTTTGAAGTTTTTTACACTATGAACTGAGTCCACTTGACCACTTCCTTGAATGAATCGCCACGCTACATACGTGTATACTCAATTATGTATCTATGTGTGTTCTGTACAATGTATAGAATAAAGGCACATATATATTTGTAGCAAGCATGAACCTATTTCCGAGCTTCCTCTTTTTCCGTCCAGTTCTGTCCATGCATAACCGTATGCATTATTAGGGGAAGCCGATTCATATATGGTTATACATGTGAGAAATAAAACAAACAAAATAGCCTAAGAAGCAAGAAAATATTATTTCCTAGCTATTGTTGTCATTGATTATGTCGAATGAGCAAGTGTTTACAGGATAGATTTATCTAACCAACTGTGTAGTTAGTAAGATTTTTTTTTATCAGCTTTTAAATTATTGACCTAAACAATGCTAAGGAAAACTCACTAAGTCAGTTGACATGACTTGGTGAGATTTTCTTGACAATAAAATGTTTATGTTGACTTGGTGAGAATAAAAGAATATTTCATTGTTAGTTCAAATGACAACAAATTACTTAGTGAGTTGTTCCAGCAAGCCCACGGTATTAGGGTTAATATAATAGACAAAATGAAAATAAAATATTATTTGAGTTTCATTTTATATATTTTTATATATTTTGACATGTTTATATATTTCAAGTGATTTTACATAAAGCTACCTATTTTGTGATTATTTAATATATTTTTTAGTAATAATTATTGCAAATTTGTTGAGTTTTTAAACATTGTTTGATTTGGTTTGGCTTGCAGAAATCAGCTTAAATGAATTTTTCAATTAACTATTGAAAAAGGTAAAATTCAACTCTAGTAGTCCATTGTTTTTCCACTAAGAACATTCCTTCTTTACTCACAACGAACCTTTTGATGTATTTTTTAAAGAATTTAGCAAACAGATAAGGAATATCTATCTGGAACCTCCCTCCCCTCCAACACACTAGTCCAACGACCTACATTCTTATCTTGTAATATCTCCAAGTGATTTTAGTTTCACATGACCGGTTGAAAGTGAAAGTCTAACAGTAAGCTACCATCAGATTTTTTATTTTTTCGCCATGACAGCAGCCGATTCTTGCAGACTAGTAAATTAAAGTACTGGGCTAGGATTAACGATTCCTTCAAAACCAACGGTAAAGTTGTAATGTGTCAAGCTTGCAATAAAAAAATGGGAAGTTCCGTGAAATCACAATTATAGCAACATGTGCGGCGCACACTTCGTACGAAAGAAAAATCTATGTTAGTCGAAGAATCTTTTTATTTTTAACAAAGATGAAGGTGCCTTCCTTCCAGTTAATGCAAATAATTATTTTAAAGACTTATGTATTGCAATGATCACTGCGAACATCCCATCTTTTAAATTCCAAGTGCCTGAATTTGCATCCTTCTTGTGACAGTAATGAAAGCGTGAAACTCTTGATCAATCAATACCCAGAAAGAATTATCTGCATATATTTTATGAAGAAACTATGGAAAGAATAATAAATTACATAAGAGATGCCTTCATATGGGTAGTTGTGGATGAAATCACGGTTGTTTAGGGTAATTTTGTTGTGAACCTTGTGGTAGGTAAGATAGATCTTAAGGATATTTCCAAACCATATTTGATTTACTGAGAAGTGCTGGAACATACGTATCATGCTGTAAGATTCGTGAATGATGAATTGAAAGTGTGTACCTAGGTTATCTCACGTAGAGAAGGCCCTGGTGTTATATTTGTATGCCACGGCGTATATTATGAAAAAAGCAAAGTGATTTGAAGTTGTTCTATCCTGATATCCATATTACAAGTTTGGCTCATGGACTACTGGACATCGTGTTGTGGAATACATTAGAGTCCAGTTCTTCCAAATGAATAGATTAATTTCTGTGACAAAAAAATAGACCTCTTTGTAAAAGTCCCACATAGAGTCAGAACTTAATAACACTTGTTTGATGTACCGTTGCCTCTGCAATTAGTTCTAACAAGATGAGGAACATGGATAAAACAGCCAACTTCTACTTTGAACAATTTGTAGTTGTCTTTTACTGCACGAACATAGTACTATATATAAATATCTAGTAGCCATTACAATAAAACACATCTTTTCAATATATTACAATATAATACATTCTTAATCAATAATGGTATTTTAGCGACAGTTTCTAAAATAAAGAATAAAAATCTATACAATTACTTTGTTTCCAAAATCTTTGGCTACTTTGTTTTAATCTTTTGTGCATTCAAAATATATACTGGTTATTTTTATTTTCATTGCTCTAGTGTGCGTGGGATCTATTGGCTCTGGAAATATGCAATTTTAATTAAATCTAGTTAATTTTGATTTCATATAAATTTTCCAAAAATCATAATCTTTTTCTAAACTTTCAACTACCATACATTTTTTTTGTCCATACGACAAGTAAACAGTATTTTCGTTCGGTGATGTGAAGATAATAATAATAATTATTATATTAATGAAAGGAGGCTAAATAGATACCAGTCGTAACAAAATAATACGTGTAGTGTCAATTTAATATTGCTAGTTAAGGTAAGTTAATTAAGAAATTAGAAATGGAAAAGGGTGGGAGAAAGAACGTTGTGATCAAAACTTATTCCAGGGAGGGGGAGGGAGTTGTGTTACTATCTCAGTATTTGAATGTGTAAAGTTTAATTAATTTAATAATTTTAAAATTTAAAATTTTTAAGGCTTGGCCTTGGCGTGAAAATTAAAATTTATTTTGTAATGTGTTGCTTTGAAGAGACTTGTATTCAGCACTGATTCAAGTCAGGTTTAGTTGAAGTAATTGGGTGTGTGATGTCTACACTTCCTTTTTTCCGAGACGAACCCAATTTGTTCAGGACGGATGTTGTTGAGATAGGCTGTATCAAATAGTCCGAGGATCCTTGCCAAGGATATAGCATAAAATTTTGTACAATTTGTTCCTTAAATGATTTATGTTTTTTTCATTTTCGTTAAATAAAATTCACCTAGTCCATAAATTTATAATATATTTATTGAATATAACCTATGCAATTCACAGTATTAAACAATCCTTTGAGACACATGGGGAAAACAAAAAATAATTATTTTGAAAGTCCTTGCTAGAACTACCAATATTTTTATTATCAATGCATATTATTGAATTATACCAGCGCTCGTATAGTTATTTTACGGTAAATAGGTAAAAAAATTAGGCTCTTAAAAATATCTTACGCCCTCTAAAAATACAAGTTTCACGCCCTTTTGGAGGGCCAGTTCAACCCTGTTCTACTTGACGGATGGCATATAGTTTCCGAACAATTCGAAAGGTTACGCTGACCCCAAAAAGTGAGTTACTATAGAAGCATAAAATTAATTGTGTTTTTTAGAAAAATATTCAATCTTCAATACGAAATAAATGTAAATAATTTAATGCTTTGTGTGTCGAGAGTCATCAAAAAGTGCATCAACTTGCGTAACTTTACAATTTAATCAAATTTTGGTATTGAATATTATTTTACCACAGCTATGCTTTTATCGTTATTTTTTTTTAACATTTATTTAAAGTGGTTTATCATATTTAACGTAGTACATTTCTCTTTATATTTTAACCGTAACTTTAGCTATGTTGATAGCACTTGTGCTTACTATGCTAAGGGTCCCGGTTTCGATACCCGGTACTGTCGTTAATTTAACTTTAGTAAACTGTTATGTATGTTATATATAAAAGCTAGTTTGTAAGTCGTGTGCTGATATAATCCTTGTTTTCATAAATTGCACGTTGAAAATCCCCATTGGAAAAATAAATATTTTCTATTATCTTATATATAAAATTCTCGTGTCACAATGTTCGTTCCCGTACTCCTCCGAAACGGCTTGACCGATTCTCATGAAATTTTGTGAGCATATTGAGTAGGTCTGAGAATCGGCCAACATCTATTTTTCATACCCCTTAGTGATAAGGGTTGTCCACCCTTAACATTTTTCTATAATTTTTAGACATTTTTT
>CABFVX010004006.1:41970-55255 GCA_902151425.1 Timema shepardi | reverse complement strand
GGGGGGGTTGTCAAGCTTATATAATTATTATACTACAGTGGTTCACGGGCAACGCCGTGCGGGACTGCTAGTATATTTTATGAAATAATGTTGATGTAGGTTCACTTTCTAGCTTGCAAAGATTTTCTTAAGACATAAAAAATAATACAACTGAAATATTCTAACCTGGTACTCTGGACAGGTTTCAAGACTATTAGTGTTGTCCTGTCAAGCGAACAATAGGATTACTGCCGATTGAGTCTCGGGTTCTACCGAGAAACTTCCCCTCTCTCTTGGCTCGAGTAGGTGTGGTGGGGGTTTCCACCCCTATCTTGTAATAAACCTACATTTATATAACTAATGACCGAGTTCTAGCTCAGGGAATAGGTTTACGTGATTAAAAATATTACATTTGTAAATTACACACAAAACTTAAGATGGTATTTTTTTAGATTTTTTAAATCCAAACATTTTAAAAAGTGCGTTTTTTGAGTTAATTTTAAAAATATATGCATACAAAAATTAATTATATAATTAAATAACAATTTAGAAAAGTGTCCATACTGTCATAATAATTTTTTAAAAATACATCATTATTAGTTCCTCTAGAATTTAGGTCGCAAATCAGTCAGTCATTTTTACTGTGTATTAGGAGCTACAGTAGCCCCATGGCTTCTTTGGTGCTGACTGACATCTTTGAAAAGTTACCAGATCATATTATGTATCCCTACGCCAAACCATATGATCTGCAAAAACATGTGTTTAGCAGCTGTCACTTCTGACATCAAAGTTTAGGAATATACCTAAATTTTGACTGTCAGCTGTCAGCTGTGAGCTGTAAGTCAGCACCAAAGAAGCCATGGGGCTACTGTATGCGACCGCACCCTAAGGTTTTTTGGTGGCGTGTATGAATGATTCTATAAGATATGATTTGGTCGCCGATAGGGTATACTGAAGGTTTTTTTTTTCACCAGCTGATTCCATCTCTTTTATTAAGTTGATGGCTGTTTTATTTCCTTCATATTCCAATTTATCTCATGATAACCATATTAGTTGGTTCCATGGTCTAGCAGCCAGTACTTTCATTACCAATAAAAGTTTATCTTTAGCTCTAAACACATATTTACTATTTGTTGTTAATATTCTTCTCTTTGAAAAGACTTTCTCTTTTTCAAAAGCAGTCACATTAGATTTCCCCCCATATGAGAAAGTCACTTTGATATCGGCTTTCTAGTTGACTTCAGATACTAGTCGGTAACAAGATTATTATTCTAATTCATCGTCAAAATAGTTAGAAACGGTTTAAATGCTACGTAAGACCTACTAACCTCCAATTTGGTGAAACAATTTGAGCTATATAGTTTGTTTAATTTATAATGCACTAAAACAATAGCATTACTCTTATGTATGTTTATTCCAAATGTATTTAAGTTTGTTTAATTGATTCCCTTGCTTAGTATGGATATTTAAAAACATAATCTGAGAATTATATTTTTGATTTTTTCAATATTTTGCTTCTAGAAGAATTTTAGGAATCCTATCCTTTATAAATAGGACACATTCAATAAGTCTTTATTTAATTTTCGTGTATGCACATTTAGATGATGTGTGTTCCATAAGGCATTTGGTTATTCAGTTGGGTTGAGTGACAGGGTTGACCTACTGGCGACAAGGAGACCAGTAGGTCTAGTAGGACACTCTTATCTTGCTACAGTTCCTTGTCACTTTCCTCTCTGTAACCTTCCATCAGTTATATCATGTGTATCTTCCATCCTTCGCTTCAATAACAATAATGTAAAAAAAGGGCGTTCTCTTTGTTAATCATAAAATAATACCTCAATTACAAACAAAATAGTATTTTTCGGTGGCTTCAAGCCTTAAACAACTTTATTTAAATTAATTTTAAATTTTTTAACTCAAATTATAGACCTACATTTTAAAAAATTCGAGGATTTGAATTTGGAGTCAAGATTCGAAAACAAATTTAAGATTCAAATTTGAGATCCCAGCTCTAATATATATATATTATTTTTTTAGCCCATTCGTGTTATTCGGGTATGTGCTAATTACGCTAATATGTTAGAGTGGTGTAAGGTTGAATTTAGACGAAGTGTACCAGTATTTGCATGGAGGGAGAGTAGAAAACAATTTAGGAAAAATTACCCTCAGTGCACACGACCGGAGTCGAGCCACGATCTCCCCGTGATCGGCAATCTAATCTATTACGGGAGTAACACCTTAGAACATGTGTCCACCGAAGTGGGTAATATATTTTTATAATATGTACTGTACATATTATAAATAGTCAGACACCTTAGCTCAGTCGGTAGCGCGTCTGTCAACTGAGCTAAAGGTGCCGGGTTCGGTTCAGGGCATGGCCGAAAATTTAACATTAGTGAAATATGGGCTTACCCTTTAATGATAAAGTAACGACCTGGGACTGGATGTTGTGTTTGTCCTACTCTTAAATTATATTATAAATCACAATAAGCTAAGACATGCCTAGCAAGCCGATAATGGAGAATATATGGCTTGGATGTGTAGTTAGATGACGCGCTATTCGTGTTGAGCTCGACTGCTGAGGACGGGGAGATCGAGACTCAAATCTAGGTCGGGTGAACTTGGGGTGGTTTTTCCTAAATGGTTTTCCAATATCCCTCCACGCAAATGCGGGTTCACTTCCTCTAAATTCAACCTTTCCCATTCCTAATCCATTTGCGTAATTAGTACTAAAGCGTATAACCCGAACGGGTAGTAAGACGTGGTGCTAAAAAAAAACCGACCCAGACTATAGGATGAAAGCAGTAATGAATGTAAAAATACATATATACATACATAACTATATATTTATATGTCTGTATGTGCAAATTGTAACCCATACGTTTGTAAGGATAATATAAGTGTATTTATAAACAAAGGACCAGAATATTCACCGCACGCATGGTTATTATTGAACGGTGTGAATGTATAGTAGATGATTAACAAGTTGACCTTAAACATGCAAACATGCTTTGAATCTTTTCTGCATTGATCAACGAACACGCTCTCAAATACCAGGAAGGCTACGGATAAAATTACAGCAATTAAGAACCCCCTGGAGAATTACCCCAATTTGACCAACCTCTAAACTTTTAAATACACCTTAAGTTAAAATCGATGTGTTTCAAAACATGTGAAGAATTTTTCTGTAAGGCTTGTCATCATATTATTCTATCCGTTTACCAGGTCATATGATATAAAGAAAAGTCGGGTCAATCATTCAACCAAAATAACATTATATTTGAAGAACCGTTGAACAATGAGATTTAGTACAAGTTATCTACGACTAAAATGTACCGTGTCGCCATCATATAGGAATTAAATGCTCTTTCAAATCCACAAAGGCATATTTTCTTAGAATTGCGGTAATATTTCTTAAAATAAATTATGGCAAACGTAACTATTAAGTATTTGCATTTAAAGGTTTTGACTTTTAACTTATTGTAGTGATACCGTTTTATGATGATGATGACCCGTGCATGCCTTACTGCGCACTTGCTATCCCACGGATATATGATGATCTGATAATATGTAATTCTGTTGAAATTAGTGAAAATTAATGTTTGAACACGATTGATTTAGTTAATTACACTTTCATTACTATAAAATTGACATTAAAATGATACAGTTGTTATTTGTTTAACGAAATGACGCGGAGAGCCAGAGCTAGTGCTAAAGCTTGCCACAGATTGAGATTGGGATTTACTATAATCTATTATATTAATATATTTTGTGATATTACTATATTCTGTGTTATTACTATATTCTGTGATATTACTACATTCTATGTTATTACTATATTCTGTAATATTACTATACTCTGTGTTATTACTACATTCTGTGATATTACTATACTCTGTGATATTACTATAATCTGTGTTATCATTATATTCTGTGTTATTACTATATTCTGTGTTATTACTATATTCTGTGATATTACTATATTCTGTGTTATTACTATATTCTGTGTTTTACTATACTCTGTAATATTACTATATTCTGTGTTATCATTATATTCTGTGTTATTACTATATTCTGTGTTATTCCTATATTCTGTGATATTACTATACTCTGTAATATTACTATATTCTGTGTTATCATATTCTGTGTTATTACTATATTCTGTGTTATTCCTATATTCTGTGATATTACTATACTCTGTGATATTACTATATTCTGTGTTATTATTATAAACTGTGTTATTACTATATTTTGTGTTATTACTATATTCTGTGATATTACTATATTCTATGGTATTACTATATTCTGTGTTATTACTACATTCTGTGTTATTACTATATTCTGTGATATTACTATAGTCTGTGATATTACTATATTCTGTGTTATCATTATATTCTGTGTTATTACTATATTCTGTGTTATTACTATATTATGTGTTATTACTATATTCTGTGTTTTTACTATATTCTGTGTTATTACTATACTCTGTGATATCACTATATTCTGTGTTATCATTATATTCTGTGTTATTACTATACTCTGTGATATTACTATATTCTGTGTTATCATTATATTCTGTGTTATTACTATATTCTGTGTTATCATTATATTCTGTGTTATTACTATATTCTGTGTTATTCCTATATTCTGTGATATTAATATACTCTGTGATATTACTATATTCTGTGTTATTATTATAAGCTGTGTTATTACTATATTTTGTGTTATTACTATATTCTGTGATATTACTATATTCTGTGGTATTACTATATTCTGTGTTATTACTACATTTTGTGTTATTACTATATTCTGTGATATTACTATAATCTGTGATATTACTATATTCTGTGTTATCATTATATTCTGTGTTATTACTATATTCTGTGTTATTACTATATTATGTGTTATTACTTCATTATATTCTGTGTTATTACTATACTCTGTGATATTACTATATTCTGTGTTATCATTATATTCTGTGTTATTACTATATTCTGTGATATTACTATATTCTGTGTTATTATTATATTCTGTGTTATTACTATATTCTGTGTGCGCAAAAGTTGCTCCAACCACTTATATATGACCTATCCCTTACATCTTGGACCCCTTGTCCTTAGTGTTAAAACCAACCAATAGGAGAACTCCTGACAACCTGATGTTGCAAAGGCTAGCTTCCTATTGGGTAAAAGGCAGCCAACTCATCACCAGATTTTCAAATAAAACGAAGGAGATTTTTTAAACAAAGAAAGAAAGATTTAAAACGTACTAACTTATATTGAACTTACTTATGAAAACGCCTGACCATCCATGGATGAAGTATTAAAAGGAAATTTACATACAGTTCTTTAAAAAAAAACACTTCATCCATGACTTTTTGAATAAATGAGAGGGGGCCCAAAAAAGTATAACTACACTATAATTAGTCAAATTAAAATTATTCCATCCCAAAACATATTTAAAACTACTGTGGATGTTTGCATTGAATTAAACCATGATAAAGTTTGCTATCTCAAATGATAGGTTTATGAAGGATCAGGTCCCTAACCAGGGATTTATGTTCGGAAGATGAGGGGGGAGTCGATGGGGGAGGCGGGCAGACAACCATATTAATGAAATAGGCACACTTTACAGCACAACGGTAAATATTGTATTCCAAACTCGTATAATGTAAAAAAATATTACAAAACAAAGTTATCTCAGCAATGTCCTAGTGTCGTAAAAAAAAGTTGTATACGTCTTGTGGATCTCTATGCAACAACTTTAAAGATATTTATGGAAGGTCAAAAACGGGCCTTTATGTTTTGAAAAACGAGTCCACAACTCGAAAGTCATGTAGTCTAGTACAAAAGAGGTATAACTTGATCGTTTGAAATACTATTATAATGTGGTTTCTGGCATGTTCTCACATCCTTTATGTTTAGCATTGCGTATTTGGATTGATATAGTTTATCCATCTATGAGCTAGAGCATTGTCTCAGCAACGTCAAACATGGCATAAATTATCTCGATGTATTCTCAAGAAGTGTTTCTAATTGGGCGAATAAAGATATCAATACATTAGGAACATTTCTTTAGATCAATAGTTTCTGGGGGTCGAGGGGTTGGAAGATAAGTTCCCCCTAAATATGGCCCCGTGAAAGACCAATGGGCCATTACTTGTGTAATTTGTGAATAGTAGATGAACGTAAAAGAAAATATGAACAACATATTCTTGAATAAATAGTCTGACACCTTAGCTCAGTCAGTATCATGTTTGTTTACTGATATAAGGGTCCCGGTTTCGATTCCCAGCATGAAAAAAAAATATCATTGGTAAAATGTTGGTTTCCACTTTCATAGTGATGAATTAATGGCTGGGACTAGGTGTTGTGTCTGTTATAGATTTAGATTAGTTTGTAAGTCGTGTTCTAATATAATCAGTCGATTAATAAACTGCACGTTAAATATCTCAAATAAGTTAAAATAAATTAATAACTTACAAAGCTGTTGGTGCGAGGCTAATCAGGGAGTATTAAAACCTATTTTAGTGAAAAAGGTACGGGAAAACGATTTTGGGGGAGATCCTAAAAATAAAAATAAATCCATTCATGAAACATCATCGATTGCTTCTAATATAGGAGTCCTTATACTGGACTCGCACCTAAACATCAAATGATAAACAATTTGATATCTTCCTATGCGTCTGGTAAAGTGGAAGATGGCACTAGTATCTTCTTTTTCTTAGCACCGTATCTTACTACTCGTTCGGGTTGTACGCTTATGTTTTAATTACGCCAATGGATCTAATGATAAGAAAGGCTATATTTATGAATAAAATGTACCTGCATTAACGTGGAGGGAGAGTGGAAAACCAATTTGCAAAAGCCACCCTCAGTACACCCGAATGAGATTCAAACCTTGATCTCCCCGTCATCAGCAGTCTATTTTTCTGCTAGAGTAACGTCTTAGACCATGCGGCCACCGAAGCGGGTTGCACTAGTACTAATGATTTAGCGATAAACAGAGGTAAACTTGCATCTATTCGGAAGACTACGATCCGAATATCTGTCCACACACTGCGCTGTTACCACGGGCCTTACTTAAAATTCAGTGAATTGAGTCTAAGCATAGAAACCATCTAAAACTAATTTGAAGACATCTGGACAAAACATATTGTAATACTATGCTTACATTATTTTGTAAGTTGCCTACTATCTATATATTTAAAACTGGAAGCGCGCCCTTTTTGCAATGATTCCCGGAGTTCTACACAACCAATTTTCACCAGAAAAAAAAAACCGCTTACACACCGAGAATGTGCCCTAAAATTTAGTAAAATGCCTCCATCTTCCTCTATACTTACACCATTATTTCTACTTTAATTGATTCCTTTCTTCTACTCTCACTGGCACACTTTCTGTTATCTGCTCCTCCCATCTCTTTCTTGACCTCTTTGGGGTATTTTTCCTACATACTTCATTTACATCATTTTCTTTGGCATCCTCTCTTTTTCCATCCTCATTACATGCTCATACCATCTCAGTCTTGCTTCCTGTACTATCTTATGCACTTCCTGTACCCCACTCTTTCCCAGATAACTTCATTCTTAATCTTGTTTCTCCTCGTGACAGCTAACATGCATATTTGTCTATGTTTCATCAAATAAAACATAGAAATTCTCCAAGACTCGTGTACTGCCTGTACCAATAATGTGGGTTTTCAAGGTAGTGCTAGCCACATGCAAGGTTGGTTTCACAAGTATTTTACAAATGCATACCTCATTTTTTCTCCTTGGAGATTTAAAAGAAGATGGTATCCCTCACGCATCATACAAATGCTGCGTTGATGCTAACCTTCATAGCATAGAAATTAGTGTAAATCATGGCAGATAGATACTTTCAACAAATCCCAAAGAAGAAAGGGCACAAAATTCCATGTAAGAAATAATTAATTCTCAATTCATAATTTCCTAGCCTATAACTTTTATTAATTTACTGTTCCAATTTATAATTTGTTTATTTGGTATATTTCCTATTTCCTTTATTTGGGATAGTATTTAACGTACACTTTCTAAACTAACTGATTATATCATCAAATAACTTATAATATAATTTAAATCTAGAAAATACCCAATATCCAGCCCCCCGCTGTCAATTCATCACTGCGAAAGGGTAAACCCTAATTTCATCAATGATCAATTTTTCGGTGATGCCAGAACTTGAACCCGTGACCATAAACTCAGTAGACAGACACACTACCAACTGAGATAAGCTGTGGGACCTTATTTCATGTACAAAGCCCTTTTTTCGCATTTTTTTTCATGTAACATTGTATACTAATTATTTATACATTAATTCATCATTTTAATAATAATCAAATAGTGGATGGTTGTTGAATTGAATAAACATAGTAAGTTTGTTACTGAACTTTCCCTTTTTCTTTTTCTCGACCTCTTGGTAGAGAGAAACATTGTGATCGTCAAAAAAAAAATCCGACCCAAGAGTTTGATAAATGTCGACGTTTCATGACCCCTTGACACCGAAAAAGTGGTTTTAGCGATGTATTTTGTCTGTCTGTGTATTTCGGACTTGACCCGAAACAGTTATACTGATTGTGATAAAACTTTTTACCTATCCTTTTAATAAGATTTCCCCAAGGGGCTTTTGGAATTAGATATCCAACCCTAAAATTAAGGGTAGTTTACCGAAGGATAAAAAAGAGAAAAATAGATTTTCTCAAAATCCGTTCTAACAATTTTAATCAAACTTGTATCTAGGCATTGTTTAACACTACAAAAAAAATGTCTATTTTCATTTTCTCATGGAAATTATTTTAAGGATATCTTATATCGGCGGAAAATTCCAATTTTGATCATATCTACGCAACTATTTGAGATACTAAATAACTTATCTTAGTAAAGTTGTAGTACTATTAAAAATAAATATTTAGAACATTTTTTTATAATCCCAATAGTTTCTTATATAAACGCAAATATATTATTTTTTTCATGCAGCTCTTTGAAAAGAGAAATAGATTGCTATGCTCTTCGGTGGACATACATATTACTCTTTTCCCAATGTTTATATAACAGTGTATTTTATTTTATGTATGATCTTTGGTTGAGTGTTTCTGAAACGAAGTATGTTATTTCGTTACACAAATATTACGAGTTTTTAATAAATGTTCCTATTGGTAAAAAAAAAGACATTCTGTTCGTTGCAACTTACCATTTATCTAAATTCGCATTTAAGTTCCTCAGTAGCCATTACAACACATCAATTTGCATAGGAATCTAATAGCTGCTTGAGCACCGACTACAGAGCAAATATTTGTATTATTATTATTATTAGCACCGCGTCTTACTACCCGTTCGGGTTATACGCACTTACGCTAATGTGTAATGGTAGGGTGATTGTGAGATGAAATGGAGGACCTACAGTTTAACGTGGAATCCGAACCACGGTGGAGACCTGGCATTCCTCACATTCACAAGATGTCTTGTCAGAGGTGAAGGAAGGGTTTGGTAATCAGATAAATCTTTGCCGGGACCTGGGATTGAACCCCGGCCGCCAGCATAGAAGTCTGACACCTTACCCCTGGACCACCAGGTCACCCAAATATTTGTAATACAACAAGATGAACCTACGTTTTGACCCATAATTCTTCTTACTCTTCAGTAGACCTATGTACAAGTTTTTTTTAGTAACTTCCATTAGGCGTGACATTGAAATTACAAATATGATGGGCCCAACTCATGCGTGAAATTAGTTATTAAATAAGGGAAATTATTGACTATCCTCGCAGATAATATGGTTCTCGCTACCAAAGTTTGTTACTAGCGAAGTCAATTTCAGATATCCCAATCTAATTACATCGCGTTTTAAAACTGTTGACTTATTAAAAAAAATCCCAATCAATTTATTCTTACTATTATGAAATATTTGCTTTACTAAAGCATTAATTGGTTTCAATATGCAGCAAAAAATTGTTGGTGATATAATTTCAGCAAAGAGCATAGTAATTGTTGAAGTGAGTTAGTAAAATCTAATAAAATTACAAACTAATTACAAATATATCAAATCAGAATTAGTATTCAAAACCAATATATTTTTTAAAAATCCAGAACTGTGTTCCCCCATCTAACAATTAGGCTGAAATGAGATTCGTCTGTTTAACCCAATAAAGGTGGTCATTCGTGGAAGAAAGTTTATGGTAGATGACGAAGCTGTAATAAGGTGAAAATACCAAACTCCGATACACCCATGAGAATTTTACCGACAAGCAAATACAGCCCCTTTTTTGGGCCATATTTATAGCTGTTGAGGACCCAAGAGTGTAAAAAAATTGGAGGCCCCAACGTTAAATAAATATAATTATTTTCAACGTTTCAACATTATAAATTTTTCTTTTCAAAATTAACCGTTAAAAACTCAATTCTAAATATGTAATTTAAATAAGGAAATATTGTCAACACAATAAATTAGATTTGTTTAAACCAAAAATTAGCCATTAGTCATAAATAAATTAATTAATTCAAATTGACATGAAATTTAAAAAATCTTGACATGCCTCCAATATATAGAAGATAGATTTTTTTTATTTCAACAATTTGTGAATGTCCTGGAGCGTTAGTTCCTGTCCCTCACCCTAAAACCGGGCCTGACCCTTCTTTCAAGATGGCGGAAAGGCGTAGTAAAACGACAAAGACAACGTCGGAAAGTAGGATTTGTAATAAGTTATGTGACTATTTAGAAACAATAGTTGATGTGTGTATGAACATTTTCGAACTAGAAATAAAATATTGAGTTAAATCTATTGATTGACCGTATTATTTGAAGTAATTGATGGACATTTACCAAATAGGGTATACAATATACACAGAGATAAGTCATCAATTCTGACATTGTTGTCTCGTGTAAATATTTGGCTATGGTGGCCTATATTTCTGGTGTCAGAGAAATTTGATCTTTTTAAAAATATGTTATACATATATAAGGATGAGAAAGATAGAATATATATATATATATATAGGGATAAGGAAGGTAGAACAGTACCGTACCTCACGTCTTACTACCCGTCCGGACAATCCACGTATTTTCACTCATATATATCCTGTTTTGCTAAAATATGATCTCCTAAGACTATGTTTGTGAGTGACAGTAATAGCTAACAATAACTTAAACTAACTAACCAAATCTAATATTAACTCTGAAAGATAAAAGGGATAGCATAGACACTGAAACATAAATAATAAAACTACATCACCCAAAGGTATATGATGAGGAAGGTGAACACTATTAATACCGATAAAAAATTATTTATGAAATCTCTTTAATTCAAAAGAACCAAATGATTAGTTTTTTTTAAAATTTATTTGAGATATTTAACGTGCACTTTCTGAACCGATTGATTATATCAGCACATGGGAATTTCTACGAGCTAGAGTGAAAGGACTTACCAATTTTGCTGGGAAAGCTAATTCCATATACCTTCCAGGGATCTTTTACATGCAACCATCGACATGAGACCGACGGCTTTACTTTCCCGTCCAAAGGAAGTTGTGTTACGGTTCAAATCGATCAAGAATAATACGTCAACCCCGGCTGGGTTTTAACCCACAAATGACAGGTCCTGAGGCGAGCACTTTACCCCTAGACCACCGAGGTAGACAAGGATCGGTTTGAAGAGTGGAACTATAAATACTAAACAACGTCAGTTATTTTAAATAAGAACACGGGATTAACCCTCTTCAGTGGCCGAATGGTCTATGGCGTCACTCCCGTGTTAGACTGGACTGCCAATGACGGGAATATTGAGTTTCAAATCCTGTTAGAGTCTGCTGAGGGTGGTTTCCCCTAAGTGGTTTCCCACTCTCCATCCACGCGAATGCGGGTAGATTACCTCTAAAAAAGTTCCTTCCTCATCCCTACTCCTTTAGATTAATTATATTTTTATGTGACTAACCTAGTCAGTTAGTAAGATACCAAACCCTTCCTTCACCTCTGACAAGACATATTGTGAATGTGGGGAATGCCAGGCCTCCACCGTGGTTCGGATTCCACGTTAAACTGTAGGTCCTCCATTTCATCTCACAATCACCCTACCATTACACATTAGCGTAAGTGTGTATAACCCGAACGGGTAGTAAGACGTGGTGCTAATAATAATAATAATAATAATAATAATAATAATAATAATAATAGTTAGTAAGATGCGGTGATTGTAATAATAATAATAATAAATGAAAATACGGGATTAGTTTTAAAGGAAATGTATTGACATTTGTTTGTAGAAAATAATGAAAATCCCATCAACTGGATTGTACCCTGGATTTGTGGGTCATAGTTTACCACATTATCCGTGAGGCCAACCCTGCCATTAAGATCACCTCTTCATCAAGGTTACATCAAACAATAGAGATACTAGAGAGTTTCAAACAAGAAGTTGAGTGATTCGCCTCCTAGCCACCCACCCCCCCGCCTCTCCCCCCGTACTCTAATAGAGTGGTGGGCATTTGAGGAGCAGTAGAGAATGAACACCTCCCCCCCTTTCTTCCACAACCCTTTACCAATCACTATTCCATACATACTGGTAGTAAGTAACCTCTTCCAATACATAGTGAGACGACATTTTTCAAAGTTAAAATTTAAAGAGGTCAAAAATATATCTGCAATAAAAGTTATGCTATCCACTTCTGTGGCCACGTAGTCTAACGTGCTACTCCCGCAATATACTAGACTGCCGATGACGGGAATATATAGGGGTTCGAATCTCGGTCGGGCGTACTGAGGGTGGTTTTCCACCCTCCCTCCATGCAAATTTGCGTACACTTCCTCTATGTATAACATTCCTAATCCCTTAAAATATAATCGTTATCTGTACATAAGTGTAAAGCCCAAATGGGTAAAAAATAATCTGAGTTATAACCAGGGCCTGGATTTTATTTACATGTCTTTTTTGATTATTTTTTTGTGCTAAGTTACAGACAATGCTCATGTGCACATACACTCTGTTAATGGTTCTCTGGTTGTAGAAATGTAAAATTTATATTATTATTATTATTATTATTAGCACCGCGTCTTACTACCCGTTCGGGTTATACGCACTTACGCTAATGTGTAATGGTAGGGTGATTGTGAGATGAAATGGAGGACCTACAGTTTAACGTGGAATCCGAACCACGGTGGAGGCCTGGCATTCCCCACATTCACAAGATGTCTTGTCAGAGGTGAAGGAAGGGTTTGGTAATCAGATAGATCTGTGCTGGGACCGAGGATTGAACCCCGGCCGCCAGCATAGAAGTCTGACACCTTACCCCTAGACC
>CABFVX010004006.1:1509-41757 GCA_902151425.1 Timema shepardi | reverse complement strand
CGGGTTATACGAACTTACGCTAATGTGTAATGGTAGGGTGATTGTGAGATGAAATGGAGGACCTACAGTTTAACGTGGAATCCGAACCACGGTGGAGGCCTGGCATTCCCCACATTCACAAGATGTCTTGTCAGAGCTGAAGGAAGGGTTTGGTAATCAGATAAATCTATGCCGGTACCGGAGATTGAACCCCGGCCGCCAGCATAGAAGTCTGACACCTTACCCCTAGACCACCAGGTCACCGTAAAATTTATAGTTTTTTTTAGTGTAATATTACCATCTGTTTGTGTGGCTACATTAGTTTTGCATATTAAATTTGTAACAATTCAAATATACTAACTTATAGTGTATTAATCTTCCTTGTTGTTCTGAAGGTTTGCCAACAATATAAACGCTGTTGTTTTGTACGTCACAAACATTGTTTCTAACAATATACTCTATACGTCACTGACATTGTTATTAACAATATCATGTGATGTTCTGTAAAGTTTTCAATCACATTCCTCTACTTTTATTAAATCTCATTATTTTATAACTTGCGTTCAAAGTTTCGACTGTCGGAAGTTTAATAGATAGACAAGTTTCAAAATAAATTAACGAAATACTTTGAACTAAGACGATTAGTTATTGAACTGTCTAACTTGTTGAAAGTAAAGTTCTGAAGTAGTAAAAAAAGCTTCAACAAAATAATTTCTTTCTACATTGTTATCAGCGAGAAACAAAATCTATTGAAAGAGAAAGAAATCGGCGTTCTCAATTATTCTATTATAAAATAATTTTCTTTATTTACTGAAACAATGAACGATTTTAAAATAAACTGCTAGCGAGAATTGACGGTTATGTGGTAAAAGGCATTATTCCTGCTATTATTACTAGTATTACGGGGTTTGAATCCCGGATGGGTGTAATGAGATTATTTCCTATTGTTTCCACGCAAATATGTAGATATTTCCTCTAAAATTCTACATTCCTCATCGCTACCACATTAGTGTAAATATGTGGATATCCCGGACGGGTAGTAAGACGTGGAGCACGGTACTATTCTACCTTCCTCATGTCCAAAAATCCCATCACAAACCAGGAAGGATCAATTACACAATCCTTTATTTAGGAGGAGGTAGATGCAAGTGAGTTTAAAGTTTCCTCAGGAGTAGTATGTGTAATGGTGGAATAAAAGAGAGAGGTGGTAAAATAAGGGGGATTTATATTGTCTCATACTCGCCCCGGTGGCGTAGTAAACTAACGCGCCAGTCGTGTTGAGCTAGACCACCGGGGACGGGGAGATCGAGGTTCGAATATTGGTCGGGTGAACTGGGGGTGGTTTTTACTAAATGGTTTTCCGCTCTCCCTCCACGCAAATGTGGGTTCACTTCCTCTAAATTCAACCTTCACAATTCCCAATCCATTATCGTAATTAGTACTTAAAGCGTATAACCCGAACGTGTAGTAAGACGCGATGCTAAATAAATAAAAAATAAAATAAATAAAAATATATAGGCTCATGATGCATTTAAAGATGGGATAGTTTTTTTTTTCTTTCCATCCCACCTTAATAATAAATAATAATATTAAAAGAGGTAAAAGATATGTTTTCTTCTATGGTACAGTATTTGGTCAAGGTTCGTGCATATAAAAATGGGCTTATGTTAAAGTTCAATAAATGCTTCACCCGAACCTGTGAGTGGTCACGTGGTCTAAAGCACGGTATTCAACTAGTTGCCCATCGAATGGAATTTTACGTCCGAATTTTTATTTTATTAATTTAAATAATTTCATAATGCTATGTGTTATTTTACCTAGTTCTCAACTGCCACAGAGAATAATACAATGCATCAGGAAACCAACGTCTATAAATTATGATGCTAGAAAATAGACATACTGGCTCCTAAAGACACCAAACAGTGGTTACATTAATTTACGATATATAAATGTTCTGGTGCAATTAAGCTAAGTTTCATACACAAATACAAACCTCTAATACGCGTCACAAACCAACAACATGATACAATACCCTGAGTGACTAAGCTTCTCATAAACAAATATCATTATTAAATTATAAATTAACGTTAAATAAATTGATAGACAAAGCGCCTGACATCCAACAGAACAAAATTTAAACCATAATTTAACACTTATAAACAGATGTCAAGTGACTTAAAATTTTTCATAAGGAGAACTATAATTTCCAAAATAGTTTCTAAACTTAGTCGGTGATACCATTGATACCATCCTCACAGACATAAGCTAAGCGTTGAGCAGTAGGCGACTACAATCAAACGGAGCAGCGTGTCTACATCGGTCTTTGATTGAATATTAAGTCCCATTTAATGGGGTGAACACCCAAATTTATATGATCAAAATAGCAGGTGAAGAAGGGGCGGGGAAGGAGGATTATCATCAGTGGCGGCTCGTAGCTAAAATTATTGGGGGTGCTGCTAACACGGGAAGCAAAACAATTTTTTACTTCACAGCCGCAAAACCAACTTTTCCGTTGGTACCATTCAGAATTAAAGCTACGAATATATTTCTTGTTGTTGCTTTTGCCTGACTGAGATATTAGAATATTAGGTGTTGAACGACCTCTTTTCTTAACTGTAACTTTCTCATGGAGAGATAGCTGTGAAAACTAGCTGTTGAAGTTCACTTACAGTCACAGAACTTATATATTAGAGATGCAAGGCCATGGTTAAGGTTTTCTGTTAAATAAAAGAACCGAAAAAAAAAAGAATCAAACAATATCTGGAAGCAGAGTAATAATCTAACTCTACACTCTTCTACACTTTATTCACATTCAAGAATATGGTACACGGTTTTTAAGCACAACACACGCTGAGTAAAAAAAACTTCCTTCCACCATCACGCCAGAGCCGGTGCGAGAGCAACAGTGCTCTCTATACCTGGCAGTCCCGCCTTACTTCCCACCCCCTCCTATGTGCGCATGCGCACAACAACACGTCGCTGGCACTGTGAAGCGCACAGTTCCATACAATGTTTTTTTTTCTTTTTCATAAACTGGGGGATGGCTACTGAAGTACTAACATTAAGCTTAAGGAATATATAGTGTACTACAAAAATAAAGAAAAAATTAAAGGAAAAAGGACTCATTATATTAAATATTTTCGATAATATCAAGTGGAAATAGAGGGTGCTGCAGTTCCGCAGTGCCTATATACGAGCCGAGTCTTATTTCCCTACGCATTGTTCCATTTTAGTAGAGAGATGGGAGTTGATCCCGTGACGCCTACTCTCAGTTAGAAGAGTTGACTGGGGTGGGGAGCTTCATGCGCTTGCGCGCGATATTCCTTCTTTCTCCTCAAACCGTACTAAAGTTGCGGGAGTAGGTAGAATTGAATAGGCCATTTGAACACGCTATTGGCTTGCAAGTTGTAGTAAGTAACATCATACAATCTGTCGTGTCGTATGCACAAAAATCGATAATAAGGGCCAGTTTCATAGTCAAATTTAGTACGCCTCTAGTGCGGCGCTACATTAAGTACATGCCGACACCTACCTAAACTCGAATGGAATGGGCCAGTTTCCTATGCGAGAACGGCCCATTTCCATTCGAGTTTAGGTAGGTGTCGTCATATACTTAGTGTAGCGCCGCACTTGAGGCGTACTAAATTTGACTATGAAACTGGCCCTAAATCTAATATCTGCTAACTCGTCGGCTGGAGATAGTATATAAGAAGATAACACAGTTGTATCTATAATTTCAGTCTCCCCTTATTCGTATCGTTAGCTATGCCACTGTGAAATAATGAATATTACTTACGAAAATGTTATTTAAACTATAATTGTGCTATTTATTTTTTAGAAAGGTTCGAAAATGTTTTAAAAGAGCTTATTATATTATTAATATATTATTACTCTTATTATTAAATAAGCGTTTGATTTCAGTTAGATACGAGATGTATATTAATTATTATATATACTAAATATGTAATATATAGTATATTTATGTATATCTAATATAATGTGTATGTGGTCTTATAGCCTTTAGACCTTTAAAATATCCTCCATGGTCTGAAAAGGTAGAATATACTTGGAATAAGGCGTCAATCTCGCAATAGACAGGATTGTCGTTGACGCATAGTGCGAGGCCGTGAATTTTCGAATATAGTGCAACGGAGGAGGTTTTCGGTGTGTGATTAATCCCTTCGACTTTTGTATCACTTAACTGTGGATTTACAGGTTTGCTGAAAATCCAAGAGGGGAACTAAAATTCGGTCACGTGATGAACTCCAAACCAACAGACTCGCCTAAACTAACCGACACAATCAGTGCGCATGCTCCTACAAAGTGAGATACAAGCATTCGTTTTAGAAAATTATTATTATTATTATTTTTAGCACCGCGTCTTACTACCCGTTCGGGTTATACGCACTTACGCTAATGTGTAATGGTAGGGTGATTGTGAGATGAAATGGAGGACCTACAGTTTAACGTGGAATCCGAACCACGGTGGAGGCCTGGCATTCCCCACATTCACAAGATGTCTTGTCAGAGGTGAAGGAAGGGTTTGGTAATCAGATAAATCTGTGCCGGGACCTGGGATTGAACCCCGGCCGCCAGCATAGAAGTCTGACACCTTACCCCTGGACCACCAGGTCACCCGTTTTAGAAAATGTTCTAAAAACATACATACATACATACATACGTACATACATGCGCTAACGCTTATATTATGATCATTCTTTTACTATATTGGCATCTCAACTTTAGAAAGAATTAAATATATTCATTACCCAAAATATCTGGTAAAATAAACTAAAACTAATTAAAAAAAAATAGTTTTTAATAAGCGTATGAATGGTCTATGCCTTGACTTTTACATTATACTAAATTGCCGATGATGGGGAGATTGGGGTTCAAATCTAGGTCAGGAAAATATATATTTTTTTATCCTAAATGGTTTTACACTTTCCCTCAAAGCAAATTCGAATACACTTTTATTTTAAGAAATAAACATTCCTCATCCTTATCACATTAGCGTAATTAGTCATTATGCATATAGCCCGTGAAACCCAGTGACATGAACTGGATAGAACTAGCTTGAGATAGGGGGTAATGAGGTGGACTGGATAGAACTAGCTCAAGATAGGGATAGGGTGTAATGAGGCGGACTAGATATAATTTACTTAAGATAGGGATAGGGTGTAATGAGGCGGACTAGATATAATTTACTTAAGATAGAGATATTATTAATATTAGCACCGCATTTTACTACCCGTTCGGGTTATACGCACTTACGCTAATGTGTATTGGTAGGGTGATTGCGAGATGAAATGAAGGACCTACAGCTTAACGTGTAATCCGAACCACGGTGGAGGCCTGGCATTCCCCACATTCACAAGATGTTTTGTCAGAGGTGATAGGAAGGGTTTGGTAAGCAGATAAATCTGTGCCGGGACCGAGGATTGAACCCCGGCCGCCAGCATAGAAGTCTGACACCTTACCCCGGGACCACCAGGTCACCTAGGATAGAGATAGGGTGTAATGAGGTGTACTGTATAGAACTAGCTCAAGATAGGGATAGGATATAATGAGGTGGACTGGATAGAACTAGCTCAAGATAGGGATAGGATATAATGAGGTGGACTGGATAGAACTAGCTCAAGATTGGGATAGTATGTAATGAGGACTGGATAGAACTAGCGCAAGATAGGGATAGTGTGTAATGAGGTGTACTTTATAGAACTAGCTCAAGATAGGGATAAGGTGTAATGAGGTGGACTGGATAGAACTAGCTCAAGATAGGGTTAGGGTGTAATGAGGAGGAATGGATAGAACTAGATCAAAATAGGCATATATGACGTACTTTTCGTAATTACGGAAACGGACTTTTGAGTTCCTAATACTAAAGAGTAAGTATTGTTATTATTTATATTATTATTATTACAGACCTTTCTTTAGAAACGACCTTGATCCTAAATGAACTAATAATAAAAATGTTTTTATTGTCTCACGGGATAAGGTGGGAGTTTCAATCCCTCCTTACGCATTATCCCTAACCCTCCATATCCCCCCCCCCCTCACCTAATTAATAATTCCCATCTGACCTACTAGGACATTGAGACATCATTAGCGATGTCTGCTGTACTACTAAAAACAAGAGAAGCATAACCATAAATATTTATAATTAATGCCGTGAATACTTTCACTCAAATTCGACACCCCTCCAAACATTTTGGATCTAAAATAGATACCGGAACCAATTCAAGATAATTCAACGTGTGTTTCTGTTTTGGGGTTTATTGGACGTTTTTGTAACGCCTACTATTAACCTAATACAATTACTCTCTCTAACACAACTCTCAGCACTATGATATAGATCAGGGGTCGGCAACCTACGGCACGCCTGCTAAGAGTGGCACGTGGAACGATTGGCAATGATACGCTGAGCGATTTTAATAATAATATAAAACCTTAAACCATTGATGTGAGTAATAATTTTAACAACAACGTGTTTTATGTTTCAATGATTTAATTGTTTTATTTCAAAATAATGTCCTCAGAACTTAAATTTTGCAAAACATATTTATTCTGATTTATCTGATATGTGTTAAAATATTAAAAGTTCGAGAAACAGTAGTTATTTAATGTACCTATTCTATTTAGAAACATGTTGTCACATTTATATTTTACAAGATCAACTTAAATTTGTTTTAACAGTTGTACTAGTTAACTAGTATAAAAATATAAACCATTTTGGGTAGGCTTTGGTTGATTGGCACGATGAGCGACTTTGCAATTTTACTTTGCAATATTACTTCGGCACAACAATACTAAAAGGTTGCCGATCACTGATATAGACCCAGGAGGGTCCCCCAGACGTCCCAAAGCTCTGACCGGATAAGCCAGGTGGTGATCATCAGTGCCCTGTAGAGTAATATGATTGTACAATACATAAATAATTCTCACCTAATGGAATGGGACAGCATAGGCATGCCAGTTAGATGATGAAGGGGGCGGAATCAACGCGTTCCCCTCCCCCCAGATCTGTTTGATTTCTATTTTATCTTGACCTCTCTAAAAGATAAGTATTGTGATCATAAGAAAAAATATCAAACTCAATATTTTTATAGATTTCAACGTTTCATGACTTCTTGAAACTTAATATCTGGGGTTTTCATAAGGTTCCTCCGATACATTTTTGGAATTAGATATCTAACTCTAAAACTAAGGGTACCTAGTTTGCTGAAGGGCAAAAAGAGTTAAAATCCGCTCTAACAATTTTGATTTTAAGTTTTGTATCTATGCGTTGTTTAACACTACAAACAAAATAGAAACTCTTGTTTTCCCATGAAAATTACTTTAAAGGTACTTTATATAAGCAATAATCACTATTTTTGAACATATTTCCGCAATTATTTGAGATATGAAATAGTTTATCATTGTGAAGTTGTAGTAATATTAAATTTAAAACTATTTTGTTTGAAATATATTTTTATAAAACCATTAGTTTCTAAGTTATAGGCAAACATATACATTTTTATGGAATAGTTAAAAATATATATTTGATTGTTATGCTCTTTGGTGGACAGAGATTATCCTCTCTTCTCAATGTTCCTGCAACAGTGTATATTATTTCGTTTCACAAATTTTACTAGTTTTTAGTATATGTCTCTATTTTAAGATGAAAGGGAAAGTGTATGCAATGAACAAGAACATTTATTTTAAAATCACTTATAGTAAATTTAAAACAAAAAGGAATCAATGTTTTATTTTACAATATTATCCTTTGAAAAACATAGAGTATCGATTATCTACAATGCCATCCACTGTATGAAGCGTATTTTTTTTTTCACTCATCAATAATGTCATCCATGTCCATATCCACAGCCAGCCTTTGTTTGATGAATGATACCATGAGGTGTTTTGGCAGGATCTCAAGCCTACATTAGCCAAGACCCTTGGAATATCCATCAACACGGTTTATAAAATAAATGGTACTGAACTCCGCGCAGACTTTCGCGCTCTATTGTTTGAAAATTGAGATATTTACTCAAAACGCGTAGTATATGTGAAACGAAATAATATACACTAGCAAACCCAAGCATAAATTGCACTATACTTACGTAAAACATTTTTTGTGTCCAGGTTTTAAATTTTATAATTTTATTTTAAAGAATTAATGTCCTCATTTGTATGATTGGACTAATAAAAATGATCGATTTTGGGTCCACAAGGGTCAACACTTGGTATTAAAATTTCAACTTCCGGTCAAAATTTTCGGCATTTTATTAGGTGTTGCACATCTCCATGCCATCGCATTGCTATTAAATTCCTCATTTATAAATTTTGACCAATAAAAAATGTGAATATTGACTATCGAGTCTAAAATGAATATAGATCATTGTTGTACAAACATTTCTCCTAAGTGGTTTAAGGAAAAACAACAAACTTTTAGAGACTTACTTATATTTAATTACTCTATGGCATTGGAGAATTATTGCGTTAAAACTTAAGTAGTATCTCTTTACAACTAAAGCTCACAAAATTGTATTAATATATTTGCCAATATCTCAGAAACTGTTGGATTTATAAAAAAATATATTCATATAAAAGTTTTCAATTTTTAATAGTACTACAATTTTGCAATGATAAATTATTTAGTATCTCAAATAGTTGCGGAGATACGAAGGTTTCTGCTTCTGTAAAGTACCCTAAAGTTCATTTTGATGGTTAAATGAAAATAGTCAGTTTATTTATAATCTTAATCAACACCTAGACACGAATTTTAATCAACATCGTTAGAGTCGATTTTGAGAAAATCGATTTTTTTTTCTCTTTTTGCCCTTTACTAAACTGCTTTTAATTTTAAATTTAAAGACACCTACAGACAGACGTCATTGCAAAGACCACTTTTTAGAGTTTGGGGGGTCTTGAGATTTCGACATCCATCAACATTTCAGGTCAGATTTTTTTTTTCGGTCCCAATACTTTTATCTTTTGTGTACGAAAAGTTAGAATATATATATATTTACGTATATCTTGAAAGTTATTGGTTTTATAAAAATATGTTTCTTATAAAATATTTGTATTATAAAAATACCTACATATTTGTAACGATAAGTAATTTCATATTCCAAATAATTTAGAAGATATTATAAAAAAAGATAATTTACGCATCAGACCGGAGCCCTTAAAGTAATTTTGCCGAAATATTGAGAGAAGCCATTTCGTTTGTAATATTTAGAAATGAAATTTAATCAAAATCGTTGGAGCCGATATTGAGAAAAAGTTTGGTATTACATTCTTTTGTCACTCCAAACTTTCCTGTTTTTTTCTTTGGAATTTTTTGGCGTGGCTAGTTGGGGTGCCATCGCACTCACGGCAAGCACGCTTCACACGCCTATGTGAGGCACCCACAAGGGAATAGCTACTGGTTGTTGAGCAAATGGCTATTTAACAAGTGCCAACCACCTAAAACCATCATCACCTTAAGTCTAGGGATATTCTGGTAACTTTTCAGTGAATTTTGGTGACTTTTTAATTATATCGGTAAAAAGTGTTGGGGACAGTATTTTGAGAAATCTAGGGATATTCTGGTAACTTTTCAGTGAATTTTGGTGACTTTTTAATTATATCGGGAAAAAGTGTTGGGGACAGTATTTTGAGAAATCTAGGGATATTCTGGTAACATTCTAGTAACTTCTGATAACTTGGGTAAATTCTAGGGAAATCCTTGTTAAGTGCCCAGGAAACATCTTGAAGGAAAGTGGAAGCTATCTGGTTACTTCTTAGTAACCGTTAGTAAATAACACAGTCAGATACAGATCTAGAATAGTACAAGGGTCTATACGTATTGGATTAGTGTGATATGGTAACTCAGTAATGAGTGTCGAAAGGAAAGGAGGTGGGGGAGAGGAAGTGCGAGAGGCGAAAGAGAGGGTAAAGGAAAAGGAGAAGTCGGAAGAGAAGAAGAGGGTCCTGGGACAGGTGAGCAAGATGGAGGAAGAAGGAGGAAAAAAGAGAGTAGGGAAGAGAAGAAGAAGGGGGGTGATGAAGAGGAAGTTAGATGTGGGTAACGCGATACAGGCGAGACCCAGCCACAAGGCAGTGTTGGTGACTTCCTTGCAAGGGAAGTCGGTCGAGGAGATATAGAAGACCTTTATGGAACAGATTAATCCAGCAAAAGAGCAGATCAAAATTAGGGCAATAAGACCCGCTGAGACCAGATTAGTGGTGGAGATGGAGACGTAGGACGATCTCAAAAAAATAGTAGGTAACAAGGAGCTAGCAAAGACGATTGCATGTGAGGAGCCCATAAAGAGGAGACCGCTACTAACAATCTTCGATGTAGATAGGGATCTAACGGGGGAGAAGTTGACGGATATGACGTATGAACAGAACTTAAGGGGCAAACTGATTAAGGAGGAATTTGTGGAGGGTTCAAGCCCAAGTTCAAGATGGAACCGAGGGACAGGCATACCGTCAATCATGTGGTGGAGATATCCCCAAAGGTGCGGAATTTGCTACTTAGCTGCAGGGTGTACATCTCGTTCAGCGTGGTGTCCGTAAATGACTATATCGTGGTGACGAGGTGCTACAAGTGCAGAGACCTGGGCCATGTCATGGCGCACTGCCCGAAAACAGAGGAGCTCTGTGAGAAATGTGGAAAGAAGGACACAATTATAAGGACTTCAAGAGCAGGGAGGAGGTATGTATTCCATGTGTAGCCAGGAAAAGGTAGGAAAAGTGCAAATAGCCAAACTCTTTGGATTGCCTGATGCATCAAATGATGGTGAGGAAACAGATAGAAAAATCGACTATGGAAATTAAACTGCTGGCAGAAATTGTTGACTTATTAAAACTGATACTGACGAAAATGGATGGAAATGGGACATGCTTTAAAACTGAAAGGACGGGGAGAAAGGTGAAAATCTCCCCGTACAAACGTGCTAGAAACTAAAGGAGGGCTGCAGCCTATATGGAAAAGATTGTCGCTGCTAAGTGACCCATACACGAGCTGGATTGTTCGGGTCAGAAAGAGGTCAGAGCACAAGATGTAAGCACTGGATAAATACCACCAAAATTAGGGAACGAGATAGTACTGAGCCCTGAGCTCAGTGGAGAGAGGGTAGCTAACATGGAGGTGGGCAAGGTAAAAGGAAAGTGCAGGGAGTTCTGGAAAAACCTGAAACTGTGTAGAATCCCGATGCCGACGGTGGATATGAGAAATGGTAAATAGGGGAAAAATGAGTGTCGAGGATGCCGAGAATCACATACAATCGGTGCGTAGGTTGGTACACGGATGGACGTACAAGTTCATGGCAGCACTAGTGAGATTCCTGGCCAATAAAGGGCCCTCTGAGACCCTTTTACAAGAACATATCGGCCTAGAAGTTCATCAGGAGGCTCCTCAGCCAGAGATGTATGTACTCCTATGGAGGTAACAAGACCTACTGCACTCGCACTGGCTACAAGTCATGTTGATACAGTGGGGTGGCCGCGGGAAGAGAAAAAAATATGGCGTGCCTGCGCGACTATGAAATAGTGGCGTCAGGGCTGATCGGAGTTTCATCGACCACATGCTTCATCAACAAGGGCGAGAGGGGAAACATGGGTCACCCTGTAAGGTAGGGGGTAGTTGGCGGTGTGTCAATCATTGGCTTGATAGGCCCAAATCTGAGACACGCTGGGAGACACGATCGAATATACGTGAGCCCGGGTCTGGAGGAAGATCAGGTGATGAAGTACATCGGGAGTATTTCCAAGGAGGTGGAAAGGAGCATGAGGGTACGATTGAGGCAAGGAATGGAGCGGCGTCCTCCAAATCGATAAATAGGCGGAGGATGAAAGTCATTTTTGAAATGCTCTTCTATGAGGCCTATATAATATCGAGAGAGAGAGAGAGGTTGTGTAAGGTTCACCTACAGGTGGTGGGATTTTGGCTCGGGTGTGGAGAGGATCGGTACACCAAAATGCCATATTCTACCAAGAGCTTGAGGAATGTTTCTACACAGTGGTGGGAAAACATAGCTCTGGTATGGGTACCATTGCGTTATTGGAACTATTGTGTATGGATGGGGTAAAGGAGTAATTTGCGGATAGGAAGGAAGTACTGGAGGGTAGGGATGTACAGATAATGTTGAACTGGAGAGCCCCATACGAGATCTATGGATCTGGAGGGGAGTATCTGGTCACGGCATATGCGTGGGATGGCAACAACTGGCCGGGGGACGAATTCTGGAATGGGAATTTCGGTTCCGTGGGAGAATCAGCAGCGGCGGCCTCAACACTGATATCGCAGGTCCAGAACGTTGGGATAAGCCTTCAGGTGTTGACTATTATCTGTAGAGTTTGCGAGGACTCCCTTTAAGATCCTCTGGTAGCTATACCTGTAAGGTCCAAGCCTTAGATGGATGCGAAGCCACTGAATAAGCCAAAGGAGGCGATCGCTGAAAAGACCGAGGATAGCACTAAGTCTAAGCCAAGTTGGAGATTTTGGAGACAGAGTCTTGGCTACGGTAGAGGGAAGTATAATAAGTTGGCAAGTAGAGGTAATCAAACGGGAGACAGCAAAGAAGTAGAAAAGGAAGTGGCAAAAGGAATAGGAGATGTGTCATCTCAAGCGTACGGGACCTTTGAGAAGACCCTGCGGTTATCCAGGTTGGAGGAGAAGAACACCTTGCACATGGAACTCCAACACGTAGTAAGATTGGGGCACAAAAGAGGTGGGAGTATCATGTTCCCTACTCCTGAATCGTTAGACAGGATTCAACTAAAATCTTTGAACCTGCCAACAGAGGTAGCCAGACTAGTGGATCTAATAGAACAGGTGTTCAAGAGAAGAAGTTTTTAGCTTGTAGAGCACATATCAACAGTTTGTAGATGCTCATTGTCACAAAACCTTTAATCCGAGTGTGGCATGGCCGACGTGCTATGCACTCACGCACAATCCGTAATGGTTAGGCGTATACTTAAAATAGGCCAAATCAATGCGATGAGAAGTGTGACCATGCTGCATGAAATTCGTAAGCTGGCGGAGGAAATGAAGCTCAATGTCATATGTATACAGGAGCCCTATACCTTAAAAGGAAAAGTTCCGCACATGCCGGTGGTTACTAGAATAGTCACAATTGGAGAGATGCCAATGAGTGTCATTGTTATCTTTAATAGGGATATTACTGTGACTAAAATTACACAGTTGAGTAACCAATGGGCAACGTGTGTGGAGCTGGGAGCTGGCGCTGGCAGGGTTGTGATGGCGAATCTGTACTTTCAGTTTAGGCATCCAATTGAGCCGTATCTGGACCAGATTGAGGTACTGTGTAGGATTTACGCAGGTAAGCCACTCATTATTACTGCTGATGCCAATGCCAAGTCTCCTCTGTGGTATAGTCGGATAGTAATCAGAAGGGACAGGAGAAATGATGCAAGAAGAACATGCAGGAGAGGGTGAGCCCGTGAAGAATTCATCTATGGGAACGGACTGGAAGTTGTAAACCAGCTGGGAAATCCCCCCAAAGTATAAGGGGAGGACTAAGGTGGCTGCGAACATCGATGCCACCTTATGCAACGCCGATTCTGTGGCCATGGTTGAGGAGGGTGGCGGAAGGAAATGAGGAAGGGATAAGGAAAAAATACGACATGAGAAGAGCTGATTGGGAAAAGTTGAGTAGCGAACTGGTACTGCCCGACCAAGTAGAAAATTGTGATAATGTCAACATCAAAGCCAAGGAGTGGACGTCGGCCCTGCAGGATGCGATGAGGAAATCCAACCTGGTGACGAAAGGAGATACTAGGGTCGGGAATAAACCGTGGAATGACAGACTGCAAGGACTACGTACAAGGGTAAGGAGAACTCGCAGGAGGAGGTGCAGGGACCCAGTTGTACGTGATTGCTGCTGGAAATATATAGAAAAAGAAAGAAGGAGTTGGAGGAGGGCCTGAAAGAAGAGAAAAGGAAAAGCTGGGAGGAATATGTTAAGGAGGAGCTCCAGCAAGGACTTTGGGGAATTCCATTTAAGATAGCGGCGGGGAAAATCAGACCGCCAACGATGTTATCTACACTGAAGAGAGAGGATGGCATCACCACGATGAAATGGGAGGAGTCTACGGGGTTATTGATGGAGACATTGTTACCGAATGATTACGAGGAAGCAGATAAGGGAGAACAGAGGGAGTTGAGAGGATCCATGACTCGGGACATGTATGACAATGAGGATCCTATGGAAGCGGTCAGTCAGGACGAGGTGATCAGGACCATTGCTCAAATGGGGAAGAAGAAAGCACCTGGGCCAAACGGGATAGTGGTCGAGGTGCTGCAAAAGACGGAAGACCTCATAGCCCCTTACCTTGCAGGCCTGCTAAGCGAATGATTCGCTCAATGCAGAATCCCGAACATCTGGAAGCAGAGCGAGGAAATCATGCTAAGCAAGGGGAGGACAAGGATCTGCTTATTACAAAGTCATATAGACCCATCTGCTTGCTAAACACGAGTGGGAAACTCCAGGAAAAAATACTGTGCGAAAGATTATTAAGGAACAGGACAGGAGTGGGCATGCATCAACAGCAGTATGGCTTTCGAAGGGGTAGACCAACAAAGGATGCCATCTGTATAGCAATGGAATTGATCGACTCGGCTACTGACAGATACGTGGTGGGGATATTCGTAGACATCTCGGGGGCATTTGACAACCTATGGTGGCCAGCGTTGTTCGGCCGGTTAAGAGAACTGCAGTGCCCCAGGCAATTGTATAAAAGCTTGAAGGACTACTGCCAAAATAGGTATGCCACCCTGATGTGTCAGAATGCCAGCGTGCAGAAACGATTGACCAAGGGATGTTCCCAGTGATCGGTCTGTGAGCCGATATTCTGGGATGTGGGGCTGGAGTTGGGACTGCAGATGCTGGAGGAAATTCCCGAAATGTATGGAGTGGTCGCCTTCGCGGACGACCTTCTAATAGTTATAGAAGGCAATTCAAGGAAGAGCTGGAGTAAAGATCCAATCGAGTGATAGACGAGATAGTAATGTGGTGCAAAAGTGTCATAGTGAAGAAGGCACTAGCGAAGATGACATTCATGCTGTTTAAGGGGAAAATGGTGCGGAATCCTGCAATAAAGTTTGAGGGGAAGCTCTTGCGAAGGAGCCAAACGGTCAGATAATTGTGAGTCACTCTTGATGAGAACAGAAACTTCACGGCGCATGTAGAGTGAATGATGGGGAGAGCTCAGCGGGTCATAAATAAGATTATAATCATTGGGCGGAGGAGGTTCTACCTGCCCATGCGGATAATAAGGACATACCCCCACGTGACCTTTCTCTATATTGTGGGCTATGGAGCGTGCGTCTGGGCGCACAAGCTGAACAACGTCGTGCTGGCTAGGGCTGCCCGGAGTATACAGAGGAATGTCCTTCTGAGACTTACGGGTGCCTACTGGACAGTGGCGACAGACGCATTGAGCGTCGCCCTAGGTGTGTGGCCGTTGGACCTTCTAGTTAAGAAGAAGGCAATTGGGTAATGAAAGAGAAAGGACAGCTGGGAGAGGGTTAGGGTACTCACATCCCCCAAAGTGAAAACATCTGAAGATGTAGTATTTGCTCTGATGAGGGAATAGAAGAGACGCTGGGAAGGCAGTGAAA
This sequence comes from Timema shepardi, assembly GCA_902151425.1. NCBI lineage: Eukaryota > Metazoa > Arthropoda > Insecta > Phasmatodea > Timematidae > Timema > Timema shepardi. The sequence continues at coordinate 26,162 of CABFVX010004006.1, read as the reverse complement.
CGGGTAGGAGGGCTTATCAACTCTTTCCCAATGTGGTCAAAGGATTGATAACGCACATCTGGAACCATCCCCGGGTCTGTTCCAATTTATCACGGGGAAGGGGCCGTACCCATAATCCTCAAGGAAGATGGGATTGTTCGAATCTGATCTGTGTGAATGTAGTGAGGTGGGTACCCAGGAACTCGTTGTGTTGGAATGTTCCCGTACGCTTGAGATAATAAGACCTAACCAGCAGGAAGTGCAGGGGAGACTGGTGGGTGGTATCCTGAGAGATCCCGCTCATTGGAGGTGCCTAGATAAGCTGGCAGTTGAAGCTTTAGAAAGAGCCAAGACGAAATATATAATGGCACTGAGAGAGAGAGACAAAGACTGAGACAAAGGCTAAACAGATGGAGGGCCAGAGAAGGAAGGGGGGGGGGAGGTCACAAGTGACAGTGACGAGGACAGTGACAGGGATAGTGACAAAGACAGAGACAATGACGAGGAAACGAAAGATACGAGGATAGAAACACGGGAAGCGGGACTGAGACGGACGCAGGTGAGGTCTCAGCGGGGGGAGGGGGGGGGAGGGAATATAGGGAAAGGTGAAGGTTGTTTTGTGTAACTATTGCTATACAACCTTCCATGAGGAACAAGGAGAGATGCCGGGAAGTGGCAAACAAATAGCCTTGTGGAACTGGCATACCAGTTTGGCTGATGGATCCAGAGGTTTACTGGAGTAACCCTGGTAATTCCGAAGGATCATAATTCCAGCCAGACAATGAGAAAGATGAGGGGAAAGAAACGGGACGCATGGGCAAAGCCTGTTACTGCAGATCCCTCTTCTTGGAAACAAGAAGAGTAGGATTAGGTCTTGTAAGGGCCCTACGAGTCAAGATGGAGATAGGTGTCTGCTCTGCAGCCCCCTGTACCATCGGGGCAATGGATATTCCCGGATAGTAAGAAGTTATGTTGTAAGACTAGGATAAGATTAGAATAGGATAGGATAGGGAAGGGAGAATAATCGGAAGGGGTAGATTAGGAGAAACAATTTCAGGGAATGTAGAAACAGGGAAGGTAATTGAGGAAGTGGTTTCCGCTTAAGTGTAGGTGGAGCACACACTCCGATAGGGCGCCTCCCCAGGTGGTGGATAGGGTGATGCTCCCCGCTGCTGGTCGCACCGTCAGACTATGATGATAATCCAGGTCTGATGAGGTAACCAGCGGAGGAGAGTACTGAGGAAGTAATATACTCGGGGCGGATCAACTGGTGATTGAAATTGTATCTCGGAGATAAGTACTATAGGAGTCAAAACCTGTTTAGATTAAATAAAATGGGATAATGTATAATAGTAGGACATTTTGTTGATAATATGTAAATAAGGCCTGGATTTAAAATTGTAAGATGCCAGGCCAAATTAGACCAGTAATAATAATAATAATAAAGTGCCAACCACCCAATAGCGAATTAACGGCGGAACATTGGGCCCCTCCAGGGAGAAAATAGTCACCCCCAACCTGAGGCTCCCTTAACCCACTGCATACGTACACTTGGTTGTTCGAACCACCAAAAGAGTCAGTGACTAAGACCTCATTGGGTATCCCACATTACCAACACCATATCCTGGCTCTGGAGTCAGGAGGAATTAGCTCCTCTATATGTAACGACCAACATTACGGAGGAAGTCAGAAACTCAGACTTATGGGCTATCAAGGTTTCCTGAGGTGTTGCCCTAAAGGCCCCCTTACACTCTCAATGTTATTGAAGCAATATTATTTTGTCAATATATTGCGTGAAAACGTTTCGACCTTAGACGGTCAATATTATTGTGCAATTGTTCAGTCTGGTTCGGTAGCTTGTTCGAGAAGTATGTCGCGAATAAGCTTCATTTTTCTTATCACTGTTCATATGTTTCTCTGATTCTATTTTTTACGGAGCCGGCAGTGACTTACAAGTCTTACAAATTAAATCATCACAAAACATATTCATATCTCTGGCATTCTTTATTTATTATTACATATAGGTCTACACCCCACATATAAAATAATTTCTGTTACCTTTATGTATTTCAATAGAAATATTCTTTCCTTTTCTTTATTTGTTCCTTTTTCCCCGAAAGAAACATTGCCGGTAATTTAGGTAAAAGAAAACAGAACCACTAGAAGGCTATATTACGAAATAACCACCTTACACGATTCAATACATTTGACAAAGCCTCAATAAATATTAAAAACTTTTAATATTCCTCAATATATTGCGCAAACGTTCAATATTACCCTCACACGTTCAATATTATTGTGCAATACTATTGAGCGTGTGAGGGGGTCTCATGGTTCTGTCGAACGCGAGTGAGGTGGGCGAAGATAGAATATTAAATGCACCGTTGGGATGGAAGTGTCCTACGTAAAGAAGAAGCGGTGCGGAGAGCAGGCGACGCAGCAGAGCTTCAAGCGGTTGCTGCTATCAAATATTTTGATATTTTCATGCGGCGAGACTCACAACTCTTGCTCCAATCCGATCATTTAGACAAAGGGAGTGTTAGGGGACGGCCAGACTGGGCGAGTGACTTAAATATAAAATATAACACATTGGTTGTAATGAGAGGTGGCCAGGCAGGAGCAAGCGCTCGAGCCGGTACAGTCTAGTTTACAGGTGCTAGGCAATATTATTGTATGTTGGTCCATTGAGGGCTAGGAAAACTTCTCATTTTGACATTTTTATTACTATCGATAGGCTAAGCACACTTGCTACTAACGGCCTAATTTAATTGGTAAGCTCATAAACCATACCTACATATTTAAAACTGATATGTTAAAATACTTCAATACTATATCAAAGTAGGTCTTTACAAATAAGAATCATCATTAGCGTGGAGAGAGAATGAGAAAACCAAAACAATAAATAACTTGTCAAAAACCACCCTCATTTCACTTAACCAAGATTCGAACCCTTGCCTACTTGTCAACAACTATCGAGAGCTATTTGCTAATCACGCGCACGCTCGCACGCTTGTCAGTCTGGCCGATTCCTTAGTCTCCACAACTTATGTTTTAACACAGGCAGTATTTGTTGTGGCTATTTTAGTTAGGTTAAGCTACATCTAATTTAAATAATGTCGTAGAGTAAATAAGTTGGTGATTAAAATGTTAGAATTAATGTAAATGGTGAAATTAAACGTAAGATTCCCTTTACAAGTAGATGGTTTTTGCTTGAGAGCTTTCCGTTTAGCATTATGTAGTTTATTAACAATTAATGACCGCGTACACGTTTCCTTGACGACAACATCATGTCTACTAATTTGAACTTAGTCTCTTGCTTCTTGTATTCGTCCACGCAGGAAAATCGCATCAATTCGCTCACTTAAGCCGCGGGGATACGCTACGAGTTAACTAAGACCAAGCACACTCGCTCTAACCATGCTCTCAAAGACGGTTTTCACGTCTTGATACTAGCCCGATATAATTTGTATCGTTACCCACCTCGGTGGCGTAGTTGGCTAACGCGCTAGTCGTGTTGAGCTCGACTGCTGAGGACGAGGAGATCGAGGTTCGAATCTCGGTCGGGTAAACTGGGGCGGGTTTTTCCTAAATGGTTTTCCACTCTCCCTCCACGCAAATTCGGGCTCACTTCCTCTAATTCAACCTTCCTAATTCCTAATCCATTAGCGTGATTAGTACTCAAAGCGTATAACCCGAACGGTTAGTAAGACGCGGTGCTAAATATTATTATTATTAATTTTGAAAAGTATCGGGGCTGTCGCAGATTTGTTGATAAAAAAGCTAGAAATTAATAAAATTCGCTCGAATGAAGCGAAGGAAAAAATTTGAGCCCGTAAATGGATTCTCAAGTGCAAAGAGTAAGGCCCAGCGCATATTGGACGCAGGGCAAGCACAACAGAGGCAGAGGGAAGTCAATTCACAGAAAGAGGTTTTTGCAAGGTACTGCACATCACACGTAGTAGGGCAGACATAGCACAAGAAGAGCTTTTGGCAAGGCACCGTATATTAAAACCAGTCCTCAAGTTGTTGACATGGTGTGTGAAGAAGACGAACTTCTACTAGATTTAGATTAAGAATCGGAATCTATCAATTTAGTTTACTGTAATTTGTAAGTAAAAACAAAAGAAGAAAGCTATTTAGAATAGTGAGTACATGATAAAAAGAGAGACTCATGGTGAGTTTTTGTGACTATTGGAAGTTCCCAACAATGTTTTTTGGGAGTCATACAGACTTAATAGAGTCCAGTTTGATGAGTTCTGGATTGCCGTACAGTACTGGATTATCTTGAGCTAACTAGATAAGATATTCCATCGCCATATTGTACTTTGTCGACGAAACTACGTGACGGAGGTGCAGAGGATACAGGAAAACTGTACCACTACTACAACCATACCTAGGCGCGACAGAGTTAGTTATTCCTATACTGCGCCTGTACTGTTTCCACTGTGCGGTAAACCATGATAACATGTGATTTACAGAATCCCTTCTGCCTCATCTGCCCCTCTGCGGCATCCAATGTGCGATGGGTCAAGGGGGTATCTACTAATTTTCCCGCGCAGTCCACTTCATAGCACGGGCTACTTTCACCACTCCGCCACCATTTTTGAATGCTACTCCTAACCGGGCTGACTACATTCGAATCGGAAGACGTCGTGTCGACATTATGACACGATACGAGCTGTGACCAAGTGAACATTAAGGTGTGCTCTGTCGTGTCACCGCAGCTTCCCTTTCTCGCCGCACCGCCCGCGTTTGATCGCTCACGTAGGGCGATGCCTTTATAAGTGACCTTCCTGGGGTTGAGCCGGTCGCCCAGAAGGACCGGGCGTTGCCTGAGAGACGCTAACACGGAGGGACCCTGTACGGATTTGATTGGCATGAGTCACTCCAGATCAGGCCGAGTGTTTTTCCAACATCTACCCATTTTGTGGGCCTCGAGGGTCAAATGAGAACGCCAGGCGAGGGATCGGCACACCATGTCCCAATGAGCTATCCAACACCTTCCTCGCGCTATCTTCTATAGAAGTGTAGCCTACACTACGTTTACCCTGAAAGGTAGCAATCTTACTTTGACAGCTTACATAAGGTTGCAGTTTATAAGATAATAATAATGGCGTGTCTTGGCTGCATCGATCTGTAGCCCAGTTTTTGGAAAGATTACCCAGTACTAATGTACCGTTGCCTAGGGGATTCCTGAATGTACCAATCTTACATCCTTTCCGTGGAGGCTCTTTCCATGTCAGGATGATATGAGGTGATGGTGATAGTGAGTATGAGGGTGTGGAACCAGGAGAAACACTTAAACTTAACTTAAGCCTACTATTAATCAATAACCTATGGTGACCATAGGAATTATTCCCCTTTCGATAAGAATCCCCCGGTACCAGCCGGGAATCGAACCCGGGAACTATGGTCAGGGCTAGGGGTTCTGACCTCTATACCACGAGGTCGGTTGGATTATAGAATAGGGCTATAGTTTAATCTGTTAAGTTAATACTACTCCCTTTCAGACTAAATGAAATGTACACCTCGTTTACCCTGATTCCACTATCTTATATATAAAATTCTCGTGTCACAATGTTCGTTCCCGTACTCCTCCGAAACGGCTTGACCGATTCTCATGAAATTTTGTGAGCATATTGAGTAGGTCTGAGAATCGGCCAACATCTATTTTTCATACCCCTTAGTGATAAGGGTTGTCCACCCTTAACATTTTTCTATAATTTTTAGACATTNGGGGGGGTTGTCAAGCTTATATAATTATTATACTACAGTGGTTCACGGGCAACGCCGTGCGGGACTGCTAGTTGCCCTATATTATAAGCTGGCCATAATGAAACTATAGTGTGTTTCGCTTACTATCAGACCCTGTATCTCCTTTATAATATCCAAACGAAACTTATTTTTTTACTATTTATTTTATCGTTTGGCATATATGATCGGGAATGACATGCCATCCAGGTTAATGTGTATACTTCTAGCCACTCTGTTGGCACAGAGCGTTGCCCAGGGTACACCATAGGAGGTTTTCTACACGTCGTACCATCAATGAGATGGTGTGACGATAGTTGTTATGAAATTGTGGGGCCGGTGTGAGTCTTAACTTAACTTAAGCCTAATTAACCAAACCATGGTGAACATTGAGATTATTCCTCTTAATAGGGGAAAAAAACCAAGGTGACATCCTGGAATCTAACCCTGGAACCCTAAGTCGTAGCCAGGTGCACTGACCACTATTCCAAGGAGCTGGTTGGTATAGTTAGTAAGATAGGATCATAGTGTAACCCTCCAAGGTGTGACTGCTACCTTTCAGGATAAACGGAGTGTACTTTATGAGCTGTGTACTACTCGTTATTAGCTGTGAATTATTTATGAGTCCAAACAAACCCTAAAAATAAATAAAACTACAGTATGATCATTTTAACTCTGATTCCTGTAAATTCAGAAACTTGAAATAATATTGCAATCGTATAGCACATTTGCTTATGTTTAGTACATCGAACATGTATAATGTATATATATATATATATATATATATATATATATATCCCTGTTGCCATTTAATAACTCATCAGATTCACAAATAAAACTTAGCGAACATCAAATATACTGTATCGAAATGGCCTTGACCCACCTCGGTAGCGTAGTTGGCTAACGCGCTAGTCGTATTGAGTCAGACTGCTGAGGACGGGGAGATCGAGGTTCGAATCTCGGTCGGGTGAACTGGGGGTGGTTTTTTCCTAAATGGTTTTCCAATCTCCCTCCATGCAAATTTGGGTTCACTTCCTCTAATTCAACCTTCCCAATTCCTAATCTATTAGCGTGATTAGTACTTAAAGCGTATAACCCGAATGGGTACTAAGACGCGGTGCTAAATAAAAAATTAAAAAAATGGCCTTCATTCAAACTAATTATGTACTTAAAAACGCGTCTTACTACCTATTAAGGTTATAAACATAATATTTATTAACTACGCTAATAAGTTAAGGGCGAAGACGGTTGAATTTATAGGATGTGTACCCGCATTTGTCTGGAGGGAGAGTGGAAAACAATCATCATAACACTCGACCGAGTTTCAAACCCTGATCTCGCTATTATCGGCAGTCGTGTCTATTGCAAGAGTGATGCCTTAAATCAGGGGTAATCAACACGTGGCCCACGATAATATTTTTTGTGGCTTGCTGGCCCATGAACAATATAAAATTATTTCCAGAGAAAAAAATAACATATATAGTTATATATTTTATGTCATAGTTTAATAGAATAAATATATATTTTATTTATATTTTACGTTATTTTATAAACAATTTTCTCTTTTTACGCGAAGAAAAATATTACGTTTTTTAAAAACATATATATTTTGAAAAGGCAAATGACGACTCTAGTAGACAAGACAAAACGTGCTATCTCCTGATATGAAAAATCTAAAAATAGTAAAATAAACCACAGAGAACATACTTCACGAAAAATCCTAGGTCCTAGTGTAAGTATGAGAGTATAATAATGAGCTGATACGAATATTTTTAATATTAATTCAATCTTAATATTATCGGTACAGTATTGAGACTTGCGAGCCAACACGAGACAAAAATTTTGCTTCTTGTACATTAAAAAGTTGAATACCCCTGCGGCTTAGACCATCAAAATAATATTAAAGTAATACGCGGCTTTCAAAATAAACATTAATTGGTTTTAACTGAACAATAAACTTTGCGACCTACTTCAGTGGCCGTATGGTCTAAGCCGGGGGTCTCCAAATTATGGCCCATGGGCTGGATCCGGCCCGTGGAATGGGTTTGTCCAGCCCTCGGACGCTTTGACAAAAAACATACTCAAAGACGAATACCGAAATGAAGGTGTTCCCATTTTAGTACACAAAATACCTAAATATATACATACAACATATCAGTGGTGGATTTAAAAATTTTGCGTCCCTAGGCACAGTTGTAATATGTGGCCCCCCGACCCCCAAATATACTTTTTTGTAAGAGCTTTAGAAAGTTTCAGAGGAAAGAGGTGTTGGGGGGAGGAGGGGACTGAAGTTTTATTATTCGAAAAAAATGTCTACGAAAGATTATCAGCCATGTACAGTACATGCCCTACAGTAGCTTGAGTTAACATTATAAAGAAGGGGAGACTGACCTCAGTTACAAAGCGATTGAAAAGTACAGTTATTTAAAAATAAATATTTTCATTCTGACTTTAACTTGAACTATTTCAATAATGCTGATCTATAATTTTTAAACGTAATTATTAAAAACAAAAATATAATTAAGATAATGTAATTCAAAATGTGCCGCCCTCTAAAGCCGCCGCCCGTAAGCCCGTGCCTAGTGGGCCTATAGCGTAGATCCGCTTGTGAACATAATGTGTTCCATTGTTTCGTGACTAAAAAACACTTATATCTATTAATTACCTGGTTTTTGTGTTTTTTTTAGCATCGCGTTTTATTACCCGTTAGAGTTATACGACAATTTTTGTATTCCCTTGAAAAAAATAAACCTACATATATTCATGTTTAATTATGGTTATAATCTATATATATAGACTAATGTATGCCTCTTTTTCGATCCAGCCCACCTATCGCTTTCAATATTCGAATGTGGCCCTCTACTCATTAAGTTTGGGGACCTCTAGTCTAGGCCAAGGGGTTACTGAGAGTGGTTTTCCCTAACTTGTTTTTCCACTAGCCCTCCACGCAAATGCAGTACACTATTCTGTATTCAATTTTCTTTAAGCCTAACACACTAGAGTAATTAGTATAGGGTGGGGTGGAAACAATTAGCCGATCTATGCTGAGGAAAGTGATTAACAACTTCGTGAGTTTCGCATGACGTCCGGTGAAGCTCACCTGAGTGACATTAACTTCAAAAAGTGAAACAGTATAGTACGTGGTTTGCTTTTATTTAGCTAGTGAATATTTACTTTTCAGTTAAAATGTTAATCTATAAGCTACTAATCGTCCAATTGTTTCGGCCACACCCTGAACATAGGAGTATAGCCCGAACGGGTAGTAAGACGTGGTGCTAAGAAATAAAATAATAAAATAAATAAAAGTTTGAGATTTCCGCTTCTAAGGTAAGTCATTAAATAATGTAGCAAAAATGAATAGTATTACTAATATGATAAAAACTCAAAAACACAACCATGCATACACACCACTAATAGTTACTATATAACACCCGCTTCGGTGGCCGCATGGTTGAAGGCATCCCTCTCACATTAGACTAGAGGCCAGGGTTCGAATCCTGGTCAAGTGTATTGAGCGTGGTTTTTCTTAAATAGTTTTACACTTTCCCTCCACGTATGTGCGGGTACACTTCCTCTAAATTCAAGCTTCCTCATCCATAATACACTAGCGTAACTAGTATGTACACGTATAGCTCGAACAGGTAGTAAGACGCGGTGTAAATATATGTACAGTACATACACACACGCTCATATATATATATCTTAGAGGTTTTAATATGCAATTTATTAATGCCTAGTTAGATCAGCACTGATATCGATGAACCGAACTGACTTAATTTTGAATATCAACACGAAAGCTGTAATACTATTCTAGTGCTTGACCACTCTTACGCCCAAATAGTCTATTCTTGAAGACATGGACTTGCCTGGTGGGAAGAGACAAGGGTACAAGTTCTTTAAGTGTTAATTAATTAACACAGAATTAACAACACTCTTGTAAGTGTACCTGCTCATAAACTTTCTACAAATATTGAACAACTCATTGCTAAAAGTGTTAGACCTATTTGAATCTGAGATGCGATAACAATCTTGAAGTTAATAAATTAATTTCCAACTAAAACCGAGTATTTTGTTTACGAGGCTAAGTATTTAATGGATAATGTTAGATCCAGTTCCATTTAGGTTAAGTAAATAGTGATTATTAAGGGTGAAATTAATAATAAATAGTGTCCGATTACTTAGCTAAGTCGTTAGCGTGACTGCATACTTAACTATGGATCCTAGGTTTGATTCCCGATTTGTTTGAAAAAAAAATCTATGGTGAAATTTTTCATAGTGATGAATTAACGGCCGGGGGCCTGTTGTTGTGTCTCTTATAGATTTACGTTAGTTTACAGGTCCTGTGCTGATGTAATCGTCGATTCAAAAACTGCACGTTAAATATCTTAAATTAAAAAAAAAATTAGTTGTGTCTTCTTCAAAGTTGGTAAGTTGGGCATGTCCATGCTGCTTAAGCCACCTTCACTTTGGGCTGGAACTAAGTTCTTCTAAGCCTGTAGTTCACCTTTCTAAATCGGTTAGGGGAGAGGGGTAGGGTTAGCTTCACAGTAAGCCAATAAACCAATATATTTTGAATCTAAAACTATGACCTCACTTAGAATGAGAGTCACACTCGATAGTGGCTAGTGCGACCGACGAACGAGAGCAAGTGTCTCAATCCCCAGAAATGTTTTACTGAGACTCAAGCTTTCGTCCACAAACAAAAGAAAGAGGAACTCACCGAGAGAATCAAAAGCGAATTAAATGGTCGATGAGGATAGTATTTGATAGGAGAGGTGAAAGAAGGAAAGAGACAGAGATTGACGCTGATAGGTTGTGAATAAACGATAGACTCTCAAATGTACCTTGGGTTTGATTAAGATGGGTTCGTTGCACGAAAGAAGAAGAAAGACAGACTTTGAAAAGTATGAAGGGCAGTAGAAGATATAATCGGATATAAGCAAGATTGGACCGTCGTTATAAGCTGGGGTACTCCGAGGTGAATGACCATATTCTTAAAATGAAGAGGTTTGGCTTCAGAACTTATTAGAAAAGAGGGAGGGGAATTTTAATTTACAAAAACAAGATAATAAGAGAATGTAACTATTTTAAAGGTGAATCAAAAGGTTTCGTTATTATAGTTTCATAAACATTTGCTATTTTAATAGTGAGGAAGTTGAAGGCTAAAATACGAGTATTAATTTCTACAATATAAGGCCGTTCACAAACAAGCTTGGAAGGAAACAAGTTGAGGCGCTCACCTGCTGGTGCCGGATCACTGTCTCGAGGAGATGGAGCGACCTGGGGTCGAATCAGCCTCTGTGGCTGACTGTGCTGTTGAATATGCTGTTGACTATGTTGCTGAATGTGCTGTTGAATGTGCTGCTGACTTTGCTGCGGAATATGCTGAGGAATATGCTGCTGACTATGTTGCTGAATATGTTGTTGATTATGCTGCTGGGGCACTCCACCTGGGCCCCCACGCAGCGGTACCCCCATGCCAACACTAGCTCGGGGACCCATAAGCCTAGGCGGCCCGTTGAGCCGAGGAGGGGGCCCCATCACCCCGCTCCCCCGTGGGTTCATGGAGGGAGGCATCCCTCGAAGAATCACGCCGCTCGGAGGACCGGGGAAGTTGCCTCGTGGGAGTGAGGGAGCTCCCATCATGGGCCGCAGTGGTTGTTGAATCTGTTGCTGCTGCAGCTGTTGCTGTTGTTGCTGTTGCTTCTGCTCTTCCTCCGACCCAATCAGGGTGTTGAGCATCTTGCTGGCGAAGCTGAACATGATGGAGACAGGCGAGGATGGTGTGTGCCAGCCCACAGCCTGCACGGACCGGGCTGAGCCCAAGTCGTCGCCGGAATGAAGTGAAGGCAGTACGGCGCTGACCGGGCAGAGCTAGTCGCGGCGTCGATCGATAGCATGACCTGCCTGCCTGCTTGCTCTTGCAACTAGTCTCGCCGGGTACTACGTCCGCGTCGATAGGCGAACATTCCCACCTACCCACCCACTTAATATCATGTCCTAGTGCGAATTCTTTCAGTGAGAATCTCGTAAAAAGATATCCTATCTATTCTATTCCGAGAAACTACTCTTTTGCCAGGATCAGTGTAATAATGACACTGACACAGTCCTCTTATGCAAAGTAATGTGATATTCTGATAGCTAGGACTGACACTATGGCGTAGCACTATTATCCCCCATTACAAATACATTTGGTGGCAAATAATTTCTTCAAAACATGTACGTTCTAAATAACACCAACCAAATTCATAGATACCTATTTACTTACTCTACAGCATGAGGAACTTGAAAGTTCACTGCCGCACTTATTAAAGATACACTTACCAAATTCATAAATGCCTTCTTACTTACTCTATAGCATGAGGAACTTGAAAGTTCACTGCCGCACTTATTAAAGTTACACTTACCAAATTCATAGGTGTTGAACAGAAAGGTTTGTTTAAATTTTTTTAAATATTATTCGTTTAACTGCCCGTTCGGGCTATTCTCAGCTTAAACAAAAATCTAAGGTAAAATAAAGTAAAGGGGGAATTTTAAGGAAATGGTCAAGAATTCAACTAAATGCAGATATCGGATCGTATGGTTAATGATTTGTAATATTTTTAGAGTTAGTAAATATTTACTAATACAAAAGTATGTGCCGATTGTCTTGATTTACTTTAAATATCTCGAATTTTTTTCTTTTTATTAATTTTGAAATAGTGTTCTATGTTAAATGTAAAGATTTTGTTAACACAGTTGAGGGGTTTACCAGGGTTTTTCTTATAACCTTTTAACTGAGTTACAGATCTTAGCAAAAATCAGCTCACAACTCGACCCCCGCCATAATACCCAATGTTTATTTTTCCCTTGCCACTGCTCACAAATCTATAAATAGGTGTTCACAAATCACAAAACTAGAAAAATGTATTTATATGTTTGGCCATAAAAATGCCCTCATTTTTAGTAAAAATTAAATCTATCTTTTCCCCCTATTTCAATGTAATGTTTTGTTATGTAATACGTTATTAAATAAGGGCACTATGTTAAAAAAATATAGTAGTTCAGAAGTAAAAATTCTAGATCATCGATAATCTGGATCACCAAAGAAACATATTATTTATAAAAATAACCACAGTGGTAACCACAGTGGTAACTATATCAGGGACATGGTAGACAAAAAACTCACCTAAACTCTTGTTCAATTTTATTTTAAATGGTGACATTCATTGTTATTATATGTTTGCCTTATTATATTCCTTCAGAATTTGTGGTATTTAGTAATAACAACAAAAATGTGTAAGTTTGTTGTTTAAATAAAGTGAAAATGTTTCTACCTTAACACTGAGTTTCCGTAAGTATACCGTATATGCTTATTTATTTTATTTTTGAAATAAGTACTGTGTTTGAAATAATCCATTCAAATCGATAATCCGAACTGGGCCAATCCCTAATTAGTCCAAATTATCGATGCTCTACTGTATTTTGAATTTTGATAAGTGTATTTTATAATTTGTTATCTTTGTTATCCTACGTATTGTATATTATGGATTTAAAACATTATTCTGAAGAGAATCTTCAACAGACTATCAAAGAGGTCAATGAAATAAAAAAGGTTAATAGCCTCTGATATTTAAGAATACACAATAACAATTTAATTCAGCTTTAAAGACCATAAAATCCATCATTAGAGCTAATATCAATAATCAAAAACCTAGACATATTTTATTTTTGTCGCCACGTCTTACTACCCGTTCGATCTATACGTATATGTACTAATTACGTTAATGCGTAGGGTATTAGGAAGGATTAATTTAGAGGAAGTGTACCTACATTTGTGTGGATACAGTGAAAAATCATTTAGGAAAACCCATTTTTAATACACCCGATCAGGATTCTAAGCCAATCTACCCGTCATTGGCAGTAAAATATATTGCAAAATTAACGTTTTAGACCATTAGACCACTGAAGTGAGTTTATGAATAACTAAACAAACTTAATTATACAAGCAATTCTAAATCATTGGTAGTTTGACATCGTAAGAGTAAGAAACAATGAATTAACAACGGAATGAGGAATGAAATGATTAAATAGAAAAGTCAAAAACTTTTAGAACTTATTAAAAAACTTTTACTTTGTCGTTTCCCTTAAACTAAGGGACACTTAAAGGGACACCCCCAGCCTCCCCAGCCCAAACCACCCCCTCCCCTCCACCAGCGACAAATTGATGGAGAAAGAAGAAAAAGAAGTAAATAATTCTGTATGGGATATTGCTTTTTTCTTTAAATCTGATTTATGTTGCATTGATTTATGAAAGCTATATTAGTCCATTCAGCTAGTGTTTGATACGATTGGGAAGATTAATTTAATAAATGAGTTCTAGATTTGTTAAGGATGTCGAGGGAAATATTGTTCCAATACAGTATACTATATTTGATTGTTTTTTGCCTAACTTCCTCAAACTAATGAAAATCATTCAAAATCCTTTAAGATATTTAAAGAAAAATTTTAATTTTTGCGTCTGTTAATTTAGGTAAAGTTGCCTGAAAATATGTTTATGTTCACACTTTTATTATCTTAGGTTGTCTATGATTAAAATTAGAAATAAAAACTTCTAAGCAAGTGGTTTAAAATGTGCATATAGCCGAGAACACACGCATTTCAAGGATATAACTATATTCTACTTTAAGAGGAGTTTATCATGTTCTTTATTTCGTTACCTGATACACCCTGTCCATCAGTGCAATCCAATCAATTTGGTACTTTGTGTTTATGTCTATACGTTCATATGCATAATGTATCTTATGATTTAGAGATACATTCAAAAATATAAGATATTCAGATGATTGGTTTTATTTTAATATTACGTCTGAGACCAATTTTATACACCGTCTTACCTGATTCGGTGGCTGCATGGTCTAAGGCGTTACTCTCAATAGACTGGACTGCTGATGGTGAGGATATTAGGGTTCTAATTCCAGCCGGGTGTCCTGAGCGTCGTTTTCCTTAAATCATTTTTCACTCTTCCTCCACGCAAATGCGGGTACACTTCCTCTAAATTAAGCATTTCTCTTCTCTAATACATTAGTGTAATTAGTAAATACACACGTGTGGCCTTAACCGGTTGTTAGACGCTGTGTTAAAATAAATAATTAATTAATGTGAAACGTCTTATTCTAGTTTACAGGGAGGAAGTACTGATATTTGTTAGAAAATGTGCATCCTACAATGTTCAGACTAAAGCAGTGAGAATTCATTTAAGTTTAATAAGTAAATGTAATCTTGTTATTTTAAAGTACATTAATAATTAGTGCTAAACCCTCAAGAAATAGATGCAGTTTAAATCAAGGCCGTAGTCAGTAGGGGTTTTTGGGGGTTCAAACTCCCCTGAAATTTTATGAACACTATATATATGGCTTTATTTATTATTCAAACGATATAAAAATTAAGGTAAAAGTACAAATTAGGGGGCTTGGGCTGTGTTTAGTATCCAGAATTTTTCCTAGCCTACGGTAATTAGGGAGTTATGTTGTCATCAACAAAATTCAGATAGCCTCTAGAACTATTTATCATTTAGAATTTTTTTTCTACCCGTCTGCAATTGGAGGATGTGCCCACCAAACCCCCCTCCCCCTGTAATTATTGGCTGGCTACGGCCTTGAGTTTAATTAACATTATTAGAGCTGTTTTTAATGGATTTATGTTGTTTTTTTTTGTTTCATTAGGGAAAATGTTCTTAATTTTATTGTTCAAGCATTCATTTTAGAGACCAGAGATGACAAACACGATATGGGTGGTGCGATGACATGCAAAAACAACATTAAACTAAATTTCCCTGGCGTGGTATTATTTTTTAAAGTCAATATATAACTTTTACAAAACACCGCGACAAACCAACATGTATGTTAATCTCAAAATGATCAATTTAAAAAAAAAACTGACTGCAGTAGTTGTGAATAAAATACACACTTTATTGGACTTCCATGATGGGTCATAGTAATAACATATAGGCCTATATCATTTAGACGCTATTGAGGCAGCATGGTGAAATGCTTATAAAACTTAGATTAACTATAGGTGGCACACTAAACTATCTCAAATTCAGCTATTCCCGAAGTGACACACTAACGGGCCCCGTGCACCTGGCTACGATCATAGGAGTCTCGGGATCGATGCCTGGCTGGTACCTTGGGTATTCTTCCCGTAAAGGAAATTACTCCAACCGTCACCAGCGTTTGATAAGTTAGGCTTAAGTTAAGTTTAAGTGTTTCCACTGATTCCACACTATAATACTCACTATCACCATCACCTCATCTCATCGGGACATGGAAAGAGCCTCCACGGAAAGGATGTACGATCAGTACATTAGGGCGTCCCCTGGGCAACGGTACATTAGTACGGGTTAATATATCTACTACTGGACTACGAATGGTGTACCATTGATGCGCAATATATATTAGCACACTGATCGGAAAATTTCGCCATCCCTGTTGATCAATAATAGGTTTGTATAAAAAAGAATAAATGTGCAGGAATTTGGCAACCGTCCTCTAGAAGAGTACGTGTTTTAAGAAATAAAAATTGGTCAGGACTCTATATTGTTATTTTGTGGGGACGTTAGACTACCACTTCTCTTTGTGCCGTTTATTTTATAAATGTGTTAAATTTAATTCATATTATTAGTATTAGATATGTAACTGTACATGTCTTTATGTGACTTTATGATCGCCAATTATAAATAGTTTGATATTAAATTTGAATAAAATTGTAGGAGCCACTTAGACACTAAATAAATGCACAACTATTATTTTAGTAGCAGGAAACTATAATAAATATAAAATAAATTAATAATTTGTTGAAGCAAGACAACAACGAAATTAAATACAAGTTAATAATATTTTTGTTGGAAAACTACTATGTTTTCTGGTTTAAAAGTTTAATTACATCCATTACTGTTTCCAGCCTGTGGTCAGTTTTTTATTCAGGCCATATATTTTCCAACACCAGATTGTTAGACCTGTTGTAGCTTCATATGTCTTATAATATAACTTAAGACTAGGACAGGCACAACATCCAGTCCCCCGCCTCCTATTTATTAATATGAAAGAGTAAACCCCTATTTTCATCAATGATAGATTTTCGACCATGATAGGAATCGAGCCTGGGACCCCTAGCTCAGTAGGCAGACACTCTACCGACTGAGCTAAGGTGTCGAACTGATTTAACACTCCTTGTTCTAAAACAAGCTTTCTTGTAGACTAATAATAATAATAATAATAATATTTGCGTTATAATGTAAACAATTTTAACCTGTTGGCTGAAGCTATAAAGTATTACTTGTAAAACTTTTGTTCATAAATTAAAGTTGCTTAGGACAACTTTATGGGTTAGTTACATACCCTGTACTCATCACCAGGCATTGTTGGGTTAATGAATGGATTCTCGCAGGTTATTCGGCGGGAATGGACGAAACTAAAACCGTGTTCCATGTATTGACTTGCAAACCCAATGGGTAGATACCATTGGGAAGACCTAGACGCAGATGGGAGGATAACGTTAGAATGAACCTGAAATAGATAGGGTATAATGAGATGAACTGGATAGAATTAGCTCAAGATAGGGCTAGGGTATAATGAGATGAACTGGATAGAATTAGCTCAAGATAGGGCTAGGGTGCAATGAGGTGGACTGGATAGAACTAGCTCAAGATAGGGATAAGGTGTAATGAGGTGGACTGGATAGAACTAGCTCAAGATAGGGCTAGGGTGCAATGAGGTGGACTTGATATAACTAGCTCAATATAGGGCTAGGGTGTAATGATTTAAAAAAAATTAAATGCTATATTTACATATATATATATATATATATATAGTTTTAATAACTTGTAACGGTCAGATACTTTTATTTGGTTTTGAACATTTGGAACATAGCTTGTAAAGCTAATCGATCTTCAGCTCTGTGTCTTAGATTGATATTAAGGAGA
Organism: Timema shepardi; assembly: GCA_902151425.1. Taxonomy (NCBI): domain Eukaryota; kingdom Metazoa; phylum Arthropoda; class Insecta; order Phasmatodea; family Timematidae; genus Timema; species Timema shepardi. The sequence goes on along the minus strand of CABFVX010004006.1, from coordinate 8,470 downwards.
CCACCTCAGTAAGCGATAAACCACCGCGCAGACGTTCAGCTATGACGTAATATTTAATTCTACAATCCGTTATTTCAAAATAAGGTTGATGTCAAAATTAAGTCAAAATATTCTAACAGGGCCCTTAATGATCCTATATTTCAAGTCTTATTATTGTAAAAAAAATGTGGATAAGCATTAGAAGATAAGTATTCAAGTTTTCTTTACCCTCTTTATTATTGACATGACAAATGGTGGTTATAGGTGAAGGGTCAAAGGGAGTATAATCTTAGACATAAGAAATGAAGTAGTTCCATAAAACGAAAGAGGTAATTGTATTTTAAGCCGTGTGGCGTGAAAATGATTGATACTTTCTCAATGACCGAGGCGGCCGCCCTAAGAAAGGATATAAAGTATGACTAACATACACAACAAAACTAACAGTGAGGTTGTACCTGGAAACCAGTGAAAAAAATAGAGACGTAAACTAGATAAGCCTCTTTAATGAACGGCCAAGTGATGATATGGTAACACTTTTAAGTAACTAAGAGCAACATAGATAAGATAACTGTAGGATCAATATGTAAAGAGTGGAATTTATATTAATTGTACAGACAGTAACAAAAATAAGAAAAATTGGCTCTACATTTTATTATAAAACGAATCAAGGCACGACCATACTTGAAAGAGAAAAGCAGGACCATACTGGAGAGAAAAAAACCGTGACCTGAAAGCTTGAAAGTCAATCAATGTTATTTAAATTAGAGACCCCCCGACCCCCAATTCACCCACTTCTGACACGAAAGGTCGCTGTAGTCGAGCAGTATGGCCACCATCATACATAATAAGGCATTACGTGCTGGCGTCGTGGTCGCGACGATCAGGTCGCAAGCATGGCCGTAACCTTATAAGAAATAGCTCTTTTAGAATATAATAACAGATTACGCTTNTATATATATATATATATATATAAAATGGAAAGTAATATTTAGTGAGATTCACTTTGTATTACAATAAAGTTGGTATGCAACGCTTTCTTTGAAACATGATGTTAAAGTATTAAATATTTAGGAAAATTATTTCCTAGATTTTTCAGAAAGTTAGTTAATAAAGTTTTAACAAACACAGTTGAGAAATGGAACAATAATAAACTATATTTATATAATATAGATACAAGAGTGAGTGCTTTCTAATTAGTAATGAGAGTATATACAGTTGCGTGTGGGGTATTAGATGTTCTCCCCTAGGTTGTGTTAGTTTGTAAGTTGTGGGTTGATGTAATATCCATATTTGAACTTCTTAAAACACACTTGAGGACTATTAAGTAGGTGAAGGGGTTGGGTTTGTAGCATGTCAATCAGTTAGATTGGACATCTACAGTTAAAAGAATTCTATAATTCATTAATGTATGCAAGAAATAAACTATATTCACATATTTAATTGAGTCTACTCTGAAGACACAGTCTAATAAATCTACGTTTCTCCCTTCAAGCATTCAAGCATGTGGTTGGTAAAAAATACTGACTTTTGTTAAATACGGGAGTAGATATCAAAGAAGAGAATTAATATTGACATAGTTATGAAAAAAATTACTTTAACGCATGGTTTTCTCGTTTGATAAAGTCAAAAACGATATACTTACGCCGGCCATGCGGTCAACATAAAAAATAGTAAACTACATCTATATCACCAAATATTATTAAAATAATAATGGATCCTGAATAACATAATTAAAACAGATATATTTCCATATAATATGCCTTGCTGAGTACTCACATCGTCAGGATGTCTGATGATTCTTTTCTACCACATATGAAGCTCAATAAAGCCATTTAATGATGGCAGCTCCACGTGTTGTAGTAACTAGTTCTGTTGAAGAAAAGAAATGCTCGTGAGCATCGACGCAGAGACCGGTGGCACGCCAACGAACCTGGTGGTAAACCAAGGAAGCTTCTTCCTACCTCTCCTTCGTAAGTGAATTATTCTGGTCAATTCTCTCTTCATCCCGCCTTCCTTCGTAGTTCCTTTTCTATGTTCTTATGTTTATCATTCTTTCTACTTTCTTCCATTCGTATCAGGTGGAGCACTATATAAGGGGTCGCGTCCCAGCACACAATATGTATCTCTGCATTGAAGGAAGGACTCCAGGATCGTCACGACAACGATGAAGATGAAGGCGTCGGATTCACCGCCACCTTAGACGGGATGACCGTTATTCAATAACCACCTATTAAGTCAAGGCCGTGGGATTCACCGCAGCTATGGATGGAACCACACACTTCGATGTTTTTAAGTATTCTACCGTAATCAACGAGTCCTTATGACTTAGATAATTTTGTTTATAAAGATGAGTTATTTCTGATTGCACCCCTTTAGTTTTTTATATTGTCGGAGACGATTTTCTGTTTGATAGTAGGTCTAGTCGACCGTTGATCATGTTCAAATCTTTTTGACTTGCTGACTCAAGTTTCAGTTTATTTGTTTTAAATATTGTGTCCTTTAGAATGCCGGACGGGTCCTATTATTTCTTATTTTTTAAATATTGTAATTACGTACAGAAATCTCTGTTGAGATATATTTATACCTCCGACGTAGATAGCGTGGATAAGTTATAATGTCTTAATAATGAACTTATAATATTCCACTAGTTCCTTTAATATATATATTTAAATCAGAATTTGTCATGACGGCTTGTACGGCGTGAGCATCAGCTCAGTTTATGGATGGCTAGCCCCAGGTTGTCGGTTTGTTTATCTTGTTCCAATTCAGTTGATAAGATACCAGTGTTTTAGGTTGGTCAAGTAATCACGCTTCACGTGTAGTACTAGCTACGGTGCGCAACCCAGGGAACTGCAATAGTCATAGTGGGGTCCGCGCAAATAATACTCTTTAACTCTTACCTTTCGATATATTTCTAGTTTTTGTGTTCTAAAGGCTCATGCCTTTAGAATTTTATGTACTATGGAATGCCCTGGCAGTACCAAAGGGGAATGTGACCAGCCATAGTACTTTTGATGACACCTGTTTCTTAGCCATCTACTGCTGGTATTAACAGCCGGTTATCCTAAGTGTTTAATGGATAATATTTTTAAGGCCCCATCAAGCACAGCCTGGTTTAAAGTTACATGTATACCTTGTCATATATTTTTCTGTTAGTAATTATTGAATTGTTCTACTTTATAGAGTTTACTTCTACCTGTGGCCTGGCAACTAAACAGCCCGAGTAGCCACAGTCTGATTGGATCAAAACCCTTAATCATTTCATCTACATTATTGTAAACCATTGCTAACTTAACTATTGATTGTTCTATCAATAAATCTTTGTGTTTTTCAATCTTTGTTCTTATCATTTATATAATATGTGTAATAGTACTAATTGCGCCAATTCTATCTGTGGCCAGTCTTAAACTGTTACAGGTTAGAGGACGAGGGTACCTATAACCTAATATATATGTATATTTATGAATATTTCCTCTAAGCTATACCTTCCTCATCTCTACCCCATTAGTGTAAATATGTGGATATCCCGGACAGGTAGTAAGACGTGGAGCATACAAACACATTAACCTTGATAAAATTTGTTTTCACTATTTTAATGCTTATCTTTCTCTTTATAAACTAGCCATGGTTATTCATTTTTCACTTTTATTTGAGAATGGTTCTCAACTGAGCAAAGCAAAATATAGAACGCATTATGATAATACAGACTGAGAAATAGTATGCGTTCTCGAAACAGACGAAGCTAACCCGGTGAAGTCAGGAAACATTTCACCAGCTTTCAGGATAAACTGGACAGTCCCGCATATTACCCATGCAAGAGAAATTGCCTACATACACAGGAGTAAATAATAATGGATTAATTCCTTGGGCCAATTTTGGTACTCTTTTAATACTAGTGTGATGGTAATCAACCGCTTATCCTTGCTTTATTTTTGGAATAAATACGACAGTAAGAATTAAGACTATCAATTTTCTACAAAGTGACTGAAAAATAACCAAATTCTTTCCAAGCGGATTAATTTACAGTTCTGATTTAATCAACGAGCTAAGGTGTAAAACCTTTAGACAAATATTTTTAAAATTATTTTATTGGGATTTAATTTTTTAGCAACGCATGCTACTGCTTCTTAGATATATACGCATACAAGTGTTTAAACGGTCTGTGATTTAGTTCATTTTTTATAAATAACTTGTAAAGTCACTAAAATATTATATAAACGTTAATAAATGTTTATTATTTATTAAAAATGCAAAACCTTCCCATGATAAACAAGTAACCAGCCCCAACATAGGATGAGATTTGGAGTCTCAAAATAGTATTTGAAATAGAGTGGCCGCGAAAGCCAAATTTGTTTTTAGCACCGCGTCTTTTATTACCAGTTTGTGTTATATGCATATGCATTTATTACTCTATTGTGCTAGGTATGAGGAAGGTGGAATTTTTTCTATTGAAAGTGTGCCCGAATTTGCGTGGATAGACAATGTAAAACCATAAAATAAGAACCACCCTCAGTACACCCGACCAATATTCAAACTACGATATCCTTGTCATCATCAATCTAGTCTATTGTGATAGTGACGCCTTAGACTATGAGGCCACCAAAGGGGGTGATAACTGATTTTTTTATTAGTACGTTCAACATGGTTTTAACTACATAATCTAAGGGGTAAAGGTAATGAAAGGGTAACTTAGAGGATACCCAGATTGGTGGTCGCATGGTCTAAGGCTCGTGTTAAAACTAAATTGCCGATGATAGGGAGATCGGGGTTAGAATCCCAGTCGGGTTTAATTTGAGTAGTTTATTCCTAAATGGTTTCCCACCTTACCTCCACTTAAAGTTGGATACATTTCCTTTCAAATAATACCTTTCTTGTCCCTATTTCATAAACATAGTTAAGGGGAGAGTGTATGGGATGCGATAAAAGACAAATTTTTTGCAGTTTTTATAATAAAACACTATTTTTTGTCAAAATATATCAAATATTGCTACAGTAGAAACATAGTTTAATTTTCTTCAGATGGAGGTATCAACATTTGTTGAATATTATACTTTTTTTTCCTACTGGAGAAATATTCGATCTCTTTTGATTAAAAAAAGGGTTTTTATATAAAAACTACATTATTATTATTAGTATTAGTACTATTAGCACCTGGTCTTACTACCCTTTCAGGTTATACGCACTTATGTTAATATGTAATGGTGGGGTGATTGTGAGATGAAATGAAGGACCTACAGTTTAACGTGGGATAGGAACCACGGTGGAGGCCTGGCATTCCACACATTCACAAGTTGTGATTAATACTGTAATGTTCTGGATTTACGGGCTCCTCTATTGGACGCCAATTGAAGAGATTACCGTTTAATTAGCTGATAATTGCCCCGTGGTCGAGCACTAATTAAATCGGTACGGTATTTTGACGATATAATTGGTATTTATAGCCCCGTGATCGAGCGCCAATTGAAAAGTTCTTGAATAATAGCACAATTTTAAAGTTTGATATTATTTATTTATTCAATAATCACTATTTTAATGGTCGGAAAACTGATCATGTCGTTTAGCGTAACAATTTAGAGAGGCGGCTGATAACACGATCGTAGTAATTGCGGACAGAAGTTGCAGTCCGAGTACATCAAGGACTGGTCTCCTAGTGCCCTTCATTTGCACCATCCTTCGTATATATCTATTACTCACGGAAGCTTCCAGAAGCTTCTTTCTAGAAAAATAAAATATAAAAAAACATCTGGATGAAGGTAGAATGTTTGAGAACAGGAAGCTGGCTCAAATTACCTTTTAAAAATTCATATCGATCTTTCGAGAAGAGGAAGTTATTATTTTAAATACTTCTAAATTGTCATACTGACTCTACTGGTGCACTCTGACGTCATTTACAGTGGTTTTTGTGCCTCCTTAGAAGAAGAAGTGCTTTTTGCGCCACGTAATAGGTTGTATTATTTAATATAAAATAAAATACGTTTATAAAATTAGGACGAGATTATTGTCAATGCTCTCACATATTCTTTAGGGGCAAATCAGGTACATTAAATTACACGTCTTGTCAGAGGTGAAGGAAGGGTTTGCCAGTCAGATAGATCTGTGCCAGGACCGAGGATTGAACCCCGGACCCCCAGCACAGAAATCCAACACCTTACCCCTAGACTATAAAAACTACAAATCACTAGCCTTTTCTCACGTCCCCTACACTTACACCTTAATGTAAATCGTATAACCGTACTGAGACGATTCGGGGGAAAACACTAAGGAGGAGATGCTCCCAAATTAGTGAGAAAACTAATCTAGCTTTCCCTGTCTCCACCGTCTTGTTGCCGGCAACATAGACTATTGCAAGAGAGACGGCTTAAACCTTGTGACCACCGGTGCGGATGAACGATAAATAAGTTCCCAGACAATCAAGGCCGTAGTCAGGGGGGGAGGGGGAGTGGGGGGAGGGGGAGGGGGGTTGGAGATTCAAACCCCCCGAAATTTAACGAAACAAAATATATATGGCATTATTTATGGTTCAAACAATATCAAAATTAAGATCTAAATACAAATTAGGGGGCTGTGTTACCATAAAAAGTACTTCAGAGAGCATCTAGAGGTGTTTAATATTTAGAATTCATCCTAGCCTCTATCAGTTTGGTGTTATCTTGCTATAAAAAAGCAGATGACTTCTAGAGGTGTTAGATATTTAGGATTTGGCCTAGAATCCAGCATTTGGGGGGTTATGTTGCCATAAAAAACACTTCAGATAACTTATAGAGGTGTTTAATGTTTAGAATTTTTTCAAGCCTTCAGCAATTAGGGAGTTATGTTGCCATCAAAACACTTCAGAGAGCTTCTAGAACTGTTTATCATTGATATTATTTTCTAGTCTCCGGCAATGGGGGAATGTACCCACCAACCCCCCCCCCCCCTCCCCCCAGGTATTTTCTGGCTACCGCCTTTTCAACAAAATCTCCCCACCACTTTTTAGCCCTCT
>CABFVX010004005.1:42495-53103 GCA_902151425.1 Timema shepardi | reverse complement strand
ATTTTGATTGTTTTAGTAGTAGTTTGTTTATTATTATTATTATTATTAGCACCGCGTCTTACTACCCGTTCGGGTTATACGCACTTAGCTAATGTGTAATGGTAGGGTGATTGTGAGATGAAATAGGAGGACCTACAGTTTAACGTGGAATCCGAACCACGGTGGAGGCCTGACATCCCCCACATTCACAATATGTCTTGTCAGAGGTGAAGGAAGGGTTTGGTTATCAGATTAATCTTTGCCGGGACCGAGGATTGAACCCCTAGACCGCCAGGTCACCAGTAGTTTGTTGAATCTGCATTAAGCGTATGAAATATTATGATTGACTTAAAAAAAAAATCCATTTAAAAGAATTTGAAATTAAAATTAGAGGCCATATTAAAAAAAGAGGTTTCACACATTTCATCCCTGTTTTAAAATTAAAAAACTAACAAATTACAATGAATATCACATAACGTACAAATTATTTTAAAATAGAACTTCCATAATCTAAGAAGAGCATTGAAATATAGTTCCTCAATTCTTTGAAAAATAACACTTTAAGTCTTTAAGTGATTGTAAATAGCGCGATCAATTGATTCAGCACTTCACTTTATAAGCACTTTAAAAATAAGTTACTCTTGTCGAGTGGATTTATATGGTTGATAAATGAGCTCAAACTATTTTAAGAAAAAAAAAATCTCATACTTTTCCAACTCTAGTAGATCTCAGTTTTACGAAAAAAAGGGTTTTAATTTATATCTGAAAATAATATATTTAAGTAAACAATTAACAGACGATGTCCCGAGGCCAATTATAAATACGAGAAATTTAAATAACATTCACTTAAATACCTCCTTAAATTACGTAAGTGTTTATCAGCCGGGGGTGAGGGCGGTCAGTATTTCCTTATGGGGGGTGGGGAGTGAGTTGAAGGTTAAAATCCATCTTACGTGAGGTATTTTTTTAAAATAATTGTTACTCTTTATTTTATTTTACCATATAATAACTATATTAATTTTTAAAAAAATCACTTACATTTCATTTAATTACAGCAACTAAAAATATTCTAAAATTTCAAATCAGTCACTTTATTGCCAATCCTTGTGTTTAAAAATAAATAAAAAATAAGAATAATCACCCGCCTCGGTGGCGTAGCTGGCTAACGCGCTTGTCGTGTTGAGCTCGACTGCTGAGGACGGGGAGATCGAGGTTCGATTCTCGGTCGGGTGAACTGAGGGGTGGTTTTTCCTAAATGGTTTTCCACTCTCCTTCCACACAAATGCGGGTTCACTTCCTCTAATTCAACCTTCCCAATTCCTAATCCATTAGAGTAATTAGTACTTAAAGCGTATAACCCGAACGGGTAATAAATCCCCCGGGGCTAAATAAAAATAAAATTGAAATGTAAAATTTACCAAATCTTAAAAAAAAACTTCAGATATAGGAAGGGGTGGACGTTGACAGAAAAATCCTACGTTATCTCTTAAGTGGGGAAAAATTGGTTTGAAAATCTTGAAAAGAGAAAAGTCTTATATAAGTTAAGGATCGCCCCTTGTTGATAGTACAGTGTTGCATGGACTATTTCGAAACCGATTGGTTCTCCGAATGTTTTCACTCAAAAGGCCTCGAAGCTGGTACAATATCGTTTAGCCTCAGACTGTACCCGTGGTCCTCCATAAGACAGTGGGTCAGGTCACGATGAAGTCAAAATAAATTTGTCCGGATACAAAATCAAGTGCAAGTGATTCTAAGTTCCTTACAAGTGTAACTCTAGACTCTAAAAAAGCCACCTTACTATCTTTCGTGAGGTTGCAAAAACATAAATATTAAAATAATATAGAAAAAAAACTGTTTATCTATCTTTAAAAATTATGACGTTTAACACTAAGGCTAATAATGACTTAGTCTAAGAAAGGATATTGTGAAAGGCGATCGGAGGAAGTGCACCCACGTTAGCATGAAGTGAGAAAGGGATAGCCAGTCCCAGTACACCAAATCTTCGATTTTACTGTCATTGCAAATATATTATATTGTGAGCCTGACGCCTTAAATCACAAGGTTGGGTAAATATTAATAATACAGAGGGGTGACCTGGTGGTCTAGGGGTAAGGTGTCGGACTTATGTGCTGGGGGTCCGGGGTTCAATCCTCGGTCCCGGCACAGATTTATCTGATTACCAAACCCTTCCTTCACCTCTGACAAGACATCTTGTGAATGTGGGGAATGCCAGGCCTCCACCGTGGTTCGAATTCCACGTTAAACTGTAGGTCCTCCATTTCGTCTCACAATCACCCTACCACTACACATTAGCGTGAGTATAACCCGAACGGGTAGTAAGACGCAGTGCTAATAATAATGATAATAATAATAATATTAATAATACAGAGAGCCTAAGTTCGATTATTAAAAGGTAAAATACTCAAACAAATTTTGTAAAGGCGTTCTATATTCACATTAGTTCTTTGCGCCACTACTAATTATTGTTGTTAATACGTTTGGTAGTTTTTTTCAGTACCGCGTCTTACTACCCGTTCTGGTTATACGTTTTAGTACTAATTACACTAATACCCGCCTCGGTGGCGTAGTTGGCTAACGCGCTTGTCGTGTTGAAGCTCGACTGCTGAGGATGGGGAGATCGAGGTTCGAATCTCGGTCGGGTGAACTGAGGGGTGGTGTTTCCTAAATGGTTTTCCACTCTCCTTCCACGCAAATGCAGGTTCACTTCCTCTAATACAACCTTCCCAATTCCTAATCCATTAGAGTAATTAGTACTTAAAGCGTATAACCCGAACGGGTAGTAAGACGCGGTGCTAAATATTATTACTATTATTATTAATTATTACACTAATATGTTAGGAATTATGAAAGCTATATTTAGTACCTACGTGTATTTGCATGGAGGGAAAGTGGAATACCAATTTTGAAAGAAAAAAAACCTTTAATAAACCCTACCTAGATTCGAACCTCAGTATCTCCACCATCGACAGTCTAGTATTCTGCAAGAGTAGCACCGTAGACCATGCGATCACCGAAGTGGATGTCTAGTCATTTGATTATTACTACTATACCATAGCCAAACCATTAATACACAGTATCATACAAAACTAAATAAATGGGACTCATTTTTTCAAAAAAAGGCCCGTACTGAAATATATTATTGGTAAGTTTTTGATGTAAAATGTGTCCCGATTGGAGAATCAAATCCTACCAAGAACCATTTCTCTCTTTTCATATTTTCAGAAAATGATAAAATGACCTGTCATAATTCAGGAAATAACATATAAGAGGTCAAATATTTCACACCTTTACGTCCTGTGTATGAATCTATTCTGTATTAATGCACCTAATTAAATATAATTTATTTGTCATTGCACTTTATCATTATAATATAGTTGTTATTATTATTATTAGCACCGCATCTTACTACCCGTTCGGGTTATACGCACTTACGCTAATGTGTAATGGTAGGGTGATTGTTACGTGGAATCCGAACCACGGTGGAGGCCTGGCATTCCCCACATTCACAAGATGTCTCGTCAGAGGTGAAGGAAGGGTTTGGTAATCGGATAAATCTGTGCCGGGACCGGGTATAATATAGTTAAGGAATTCTGTGAAATTTTGTCTATCATAAAAATTCTTATCGTGCGAAAGAGTTTCCATCTTATAATTTGAGGAGTATTTATATATTTTTTATTTGTCCTGTAAGAAATGCGAACAAACCGTTAAATTAAGACTAATTTTACCGTTCGCGGGTTTAAACCCAGTTTAAGTCAATTGCTTTTTCTTGAGCGATAAAAATCCTAAACACATCTTCCTTCGGGAGGGTCAAGTAAAGACGTCGGTCTCATGCTGATTTGGAAAGGTCAAAGAACCTTGGAAGGTTCGTGGAAATACCTTTCCCGCTCATATAAATTCTCGTGTGATTATATAATTAGCCGGTTCATAATAATAATAATATAATATTTAGCACCGCGTCTTACTACCCGTTCGGGTTATACGCTTTAAGTACTAATCACGCTAATGGATTAGGAATTGGGAAGGGTGAATTAGAGGAAGTGAACCNTTAGGAACACCCCCCCCCCCAGTTCATCCGACCGAGATTCGAACCTTGATCTCCCCGTCCTCAGCAGTCTAGCTCAACACGACTAGCGCGTTAGCCAACTACGCCACCGAGGCGGGTATCGGTTCATAAATACCTCAAACAAACAAACAAAATAAACTCGTTTTACATTAGTTTTGAATCCCAAGGAATCCTTTTTCCAATTAAATTAAAGATGAAATCATTACACGGTCGTTATTCTCTATAAATTAATCATTAACTGATTATATCAATTGATAAATTAATGATAGTTAAAAGTAAGTAAATAAAATGTTGAAAGGGTGCCGCGCTTGTCCGTTAATAAGTGGAAACAAAATGTCTTAATCTATTAAAAGGTACTTCAAGAAAATAACTTAAGATTCGTAAACATTCGGGGAGATTCATAACTTGGGGGAGAGCATGTCATTGGAAAGAAAGCCGTCCATTTTGTGAGAAATGTCCGAGAATCATATCCGAATTTAAGGGGAAGACCTTCGTATAGTGCCCGCTATGCTGGGGCGAAACACTTTTTTTTACATAATTACGATAGTTATAGTAAATATAAATACCTACTTCAGTGGCCGCATATTCTAAGGCGTCACTTTCGCGATAGACTGGGCTGCTGGTAATGAGGAGTTCATGGTTGGAATCCCGATAAAATGTACTGAGGTTAATATTTCCTAAACTGTTTTAGAATCTCCCTCCATGAAAAATGATGGTACATTTTCTTAAGATTCAAACTTCCTCCTCCCTAACACATGATCATAATTAGTGCATATATATAGCCCGACCGGGTGGTAAGACGTGCTTCTAACAAAAATAAACCGCCTCGGTGGCGTAGTTGGCTAACGCGCTTGTCGTGTTGAGCTCGACTGCTGAGGACGGGGAGATAGAGGTTCGAATCTCGGTCGTGTGAACTGAGGGTGGTTTTCCTAAATGGTTTTCCACTCTCCCTCCACGCAAATGCGGGTTCACTTCCTCTAATTCAACCTTCCCAATTCCTAATCCATTAGAGTAATTAGTACTTAAAGCGTATAACCCGAACGGGTAGTAAGACGCGCTGCTAAATATTATTATATTATAACAAAAATAATAGCCTCTTTGTCCACGTGTCCACTGGTGAGTGTAAAATATTCTACTTTTTTTTTTCCTTACCACGAGATGGTAAGGTTCCCCTTAACATCTCCGGTCCAAGATGGTTGTGTAAACAAGACTACACCGAAACTAATGTAAACTCTGAGAGGAAAGATTACCTTCCAGGAACAACGACGGCGATCATCAAAGACTGACCAATTGTTTCAAGTGCTCAGAACTAGAGCGCGCGGACAAGGAGACGTGTCCGGCGGGTGGGTATATAATTGGGGGGTAAGAGATCAGGGGACATAGGTTTTGTTCCGATATCTTCCAAAATGAATACCTCGCTGCTACTCTGCGCAATCATTCTCGCCATTTCAGGATCGGACGGTTCAAGGTAGGACCATAAGTATAGTCGAGGCTTCATTTCGATAACTATTGTCTTTATCACATTACAAGATTTATAATTATTAGGTGACCTGGCGGTCTAGGGGGTAAGATGTCAGATGTCTGTGCTGGCGGCCGGGGTTCAATCCTCGGTCCCGGCACAGATTTTTCTGAGTACCAAACCCTTCCTTCACCTCTGACAAGACATCTTGTGAATGTGAGGAATGCCAGGCCTCCACCGTGGTTCGGATTCCACGTTAAACTGTAGGTCCTCCATTTCATCTCACAATCACCCTACACATTACACATTAGCGTAAGTGCGTATAACCCGAACGGGTAGTAAGACGCGGTGCTAATAATAATAATAATATAATTATTAAGTCTAACACTTTGTTTATCTATCTGGGCAGAACAGTTTGTAATAATGGAAGGATGGATGGTGAAATCGACAGACGGGTGAATGCATTTCGGAAAGTAGTTGGATGTATGTGGATTATCGCAAAGAATGAAGTAGTAGGCTATAGAAAGAGGCAAAGATGTCAGTACATGAGAGTGTGTTTAACACCAACAATGTTTTAACAATGTGAATTTTGGACTTGCCAGAAGAAACATAAGATCAAGATGAATGCAGTTCGAATGAAATATCTAAGAAATGTGTGTGGAAAAACTCGTATGGAGAAAGTCAATAGTGGATGTGTGCTGAAGGAGAGAGGTTTAAAAGGGAATCCAACAGGTCCATGTGAGATAAGTGTCTTATGGTAGTTTGGGAATGTTGAGGATGAGAGTGGATTGGGTGGCGAAACAAATATATGAAGGTAGAGTGTGTGGATCAAAAGGAAGGGGTGGTCCATGTAAAACCTCACTAAATGTTGTAGATGAATGTGTGAAAAAAGAGAAATATTAGAGTTTTAAGAATAAGAGAACATGCATGACTCGGTGTATGGATATTGTTGAAGCGAAGGGAGTATGCAAGGATAGAGAAGTTCGGAGGAAGTTAGTGAGGATGGATTAAATACGAAGTTGTTTTTTTGGGCTATTTATACAATAATATTTATCATCCGCGTCTTACTACCCGTTCGGGTTATACGCTTTAAGTACTAATTACTCTAATGGACTAGGAATTGGGAAGGTTGAATTAGAGGAAATGAACCCGCATTTGCGTGGAGGGAGAGTGTAAAACCATTTAGGAAAAACCACCCCCTGTTCACCCGACCGAGATTCGAACCTCGACCTCCCCGTCCTCAGCAGTCGTGCTCAGCACGACAAGCGCGTTAGCCAACTACGCCACCGAGGCGGGTGGCTATTTATAAAGATTCTTGCCTACCCCGTAAGGGAACGGTGTGATTAGGTATGTAGGTATGGTTCAACAGGTAGGGTTGGGGGAAGGAAACCGTGAGGATGTACACTTGCATCAGCGTGGAAAAGAGATAGTAAAAAAACCTCAGAAATGTATCTCACGTGGAAAATTATAATCCAGTACACTCATATGAGATTCAAACATCTACTGCCTCGACACATTGAAACCCAGTCTAGTGTGAGCCTGACACCTTGTACCCTTGTACCACCATTGCGGGTGAGGCTGTATAAGATCAGAAAGAAAGATATGTCACAACAAAGGTGTTATCCGATGTCGGGAGAATGTCCAGATATTATTTTGAATTGGGTACAAACATATCTACTGAATGTTCACTTCAAGGTGAAGTGATGATTTGTCGCCAGATGATATGTAGGAATATTCTATCTCCAGATCAGTGGCGGCTCGTAGCTAGAATTAGTGGGGGTGATGCTCCGGAAAATGTTTAGCCTTTATTTTAATATTGTGTAAAATGAAAAAAAACATGTATAAAAAGAAAATGTATTCAGAAACTTGATAAAATATTAACAAATTTTTCACTTACATTAACTTAAATTGTTACAGTTCAAGTTTGATCTATTCATTTAAAAATGAAATCCATTCTTGTTTTAATTTGACCAAAAAGTTCAATAATTTTCTCCTTGATCTCTGGATGATAACTGAGGAAATTTTTCTCCATTGAAAGTACTGCAAACGCATTTAGTCTTTCTGCTAAATAAAAAAACCGAAAAATAAATGAATCAAATAGAATAGCTGGAGGCAGAATAATTCTAATTCTATACTCTTCTACACTTTATCACATTCAAGAATATGGTACACGGTTTTAAAACACAACACACGCTGAGTAAAAAAAACTTCCTTCCGCCCACGCCAGAGCCGGCACTGCGAGAGCAACAGTGCTCTCTATCTACCTGGCAGTCCCACCTTCCTCCCCACTCCCCTCCTATGTGCGCATGCGCACAACAGTCAAACACCACGTCGCTGGCACTGTGAAGCGCACAGTTCCATACAAAGATTTTTGTATCTTTTTCATAAACTGGGGGATGGCCACTGAAGTACTGACATTAAGCTTAAGGAATATATATTGTACTACAATAATAAATAAAGGATTAAAGAAAAAATGACTCATTATACTAAATATTATCGATAATATCAAGTGGGAATAGGGGGGGGTGCAGTTCCGCAGTGCCTATACACGTGTCACCACTGCTCCAGATATAAAATAAGTAGTTCCATGATGATATGTCTATTTACGCCCTTGTAAATTCATATTGCCAAAACCAAACTTGTTCACTGTGCTTCATATAAACCAACCTTAATACATATATTAATCCAATTTTCTGTATTTGAAATTTGGAAAAAAAACACAAGTTTAACCAATTGTGACAAACCACCGTCCATTTTTATAGGTTTGAGATACAATTTGTCGACAAAAATATAAGCATCCAATGGAAACCCCCTTTCTTAGTGAATGTTCAGCTTTCTGATGTTAGCAAAGGCTCATCTGAACAGATATTCCTTTGCTCACATCACCATGAGAATCATGATTGGTGTGGGTGACCTGGTGGTCTAGGGGGTAAGGTGTCAGACTTCTGTGCTGGGGTTCCGGGGTTCAATCCTCGGTCCCGGCACAGATTTATCTGATTACCAAACCCTTCCTCCACCTCTGATAGACATCTTGTGAATGTGGGGAATGCCAGGCCTCCACCGTGGTTCGGATCCGACGTTAAAACTGTAGGTCCTCCATTTCATCTTACAATCACCCTACCATTACACACTAGCGTAAGTGCGTATAACCCGAACGGGTAGTAAGACGCGGTGCTAATAATAATAATAATGATTGGTGTATGATTTTATACCAGTGGACAAAATATTTATCTTGGCATTTATATAACTTTATATTAATTTAAATACACTGTTCCACCCCACAAACCTGCCAGAGTTGAGAGAGACACGGAGAGCTGGGAGGAGGGTAGTTTTAAACCTATCACCGGGATGTGAAGGGGACAAATATACGTTTTGATTAAAAATCCAACACCGAAATATTGAAACGGAAAATTGACACCCGTTGACGAGTAAAACCTTTACATAGAAAGTCAACTATTCTATATAACCTCACCCGATTAAAAGTTTTAAATACATTTTAATGAGATAATTTGAAGCCATCGTTGCAACGATCCATTAGCATTTAATATTTTAATCTCTGGTTGAACATTGTGATCCTTGAAACTCACTTTATAATTCTACTCAATCAGTCCCTTACCACCCACTTCGGTGGACGCATGGTCTAAGACGCTACTCTCGCAGTAGATTAGACTGTCTATGACGGGGAGATCGAGGTTCGAATCTCAGTAGGCCTACTGAGGGTCCTTTTTTCCAAAGTAAGTTTCCCCTCTCCTTCCACGCAAATACTGGTACATTTTATATAAATATAACCTTCATAATCCTTAAAATCATTAGCATAATTAGTATATAAGCGTAAAACCCAAACGTGTAGTAAGACGCGGTGCGTCCTATTATTTATATGGTAACTAAGGCCATGAAAGTCCAACCAAAGTGTTTTTGGAAAGGATTTCAGGTTTTCAAACATTCCCGCAGTCAAGGAGAGGATAGATCAAGGATACTGAGGCGATAGGAGTGTCCTAGATCATTATTATTATTATTATTATTATTACTATTAGCACCGCGTCTTACTACTCGTTCGGGTTATACGCACTTACGCTAATGTGTAATGGTAGGGTGATTTGGAAGGGTTTGGTAATCAGATAAATCTGTGCCGGGACCGAGGATTGAACCCCGGACCCTCAGTACAGAAGTCTGACACCTTACCCCTAGACCGCCAGGTCCCCCCAGTGTCCTATAGAAAGCCCATCGCTCCAGTTTGTTATCAACATGATGGTCCCTGTTACATGTCCAGTGTCCGTCAGACCAGAGCAAGCGTCAACGTCAATGACTACGTGGATACCTTGGTGTACAAGGTGAGGTTTGACGCCGCCAGGCTCGGGTTGGCGCCGATGATCCTCCCCGACGTCAACAGAACTTTCGACGTGGTAAGTGTGACTACACAGGAGCTGAGAGATACTTTATATGACTTTAGATTAGGGAGAGATTTAGAGGAAAGGCGTAATATTGAAGGAATCTTTCTTTTTTTTCTTTATCACTGGCTTTGGAATCTCCCACCGATACTATTCTCTATAAAGTGGTCACACTGTAGGGATGTTCGATTCATTGGATTTGAATCAATTCTTTCTGAATCGATCCAGATCAAGAAGCGTAGTATCGATTCAGGCAAAATATCGAAAGCATTGAATCGATCTTCCCAAAATAGAGCCAACGATTTATATCAGTAAAGGTTGCTTAATCTTACCACCCTGGCTTATAGTGGTGCACCCAGAAATTCACCTTTTTCTTGGGGGAGGGGGGTGGACAATAAAAGTTGTAGCCAGATCTTAATTTCGCAAGAGAGAAGAGGGATGATCTCTGGGCTGCAAAGAAAATGTATAACTCATTAATTACCTCTGAAAGTTAAATAATAATTGTTTTTAAACCAAGGCCAGGGATTAAAATAATGTGTTTCGCCTCACATACAATGTCTGCTTTATGTTTGTATTTTTTTCCCACCCTGTAACTTTAGGGGTACTTTGAATATGTGTGATGGCAAGCTTGAATATGTGTGATGGCAAGCTTGAATATGTGTGATGGCAAGCTTGAGTATGTGTGATGACAAGCTTGA
>CABFVX010004005.1:12080-25942 GCA_902151425.1 Timema shepardi | reverse complement strand
AATTTTGGATTTTTCATCATAAATATGACATGTTACACAGCATCCCCTAGCCAATTTAAGCTCTCCAGGTTATTTGGAAGTGAAAGAAAGAGTCTTGTAACGATAATCAGATACTGCATTGACTTAATTTGTATGTTTCGTCCACCATCTTGGATCTACCATTTTGAATTTTTGAATTTTGGATTTTTCATCATAAATATGACATGTTACATAGCATCCCCTAGCCAATTTAAGCTCTCCAGGTTATTTGGAAGTGAAAGAAAGAGTCTTGTAACGATAATCAGATACTGCATTGACTTAATTTGTATGCTTCGTCCACCATCTCTGATCTACCATTTTGAATTTTCGAATTTTGGATTTTTCATCATAAATATATATTACATAGCATCCCCTAACCAATTTAAGCTCTCTAGGTTATCTGTAAGTGAAAGAAAGAGTTCTGTAACGATAATCAGATACTGCATTGATTATTTAGGCCTACGTGGTTACTCTATATACCTTCTTGATCAAGTAGTAGCCTATTTGTTGTAAATAATGTCTGGAGAGCCCTGTGAAGTGTTGAAAACAGCCCTCTTAATAATCTTCCAGGGGTATCCAGCCTAGACTCAAACTGAATCTCAACTCAGCCCTGGACACGGTCTTCACCAACATCCGTAAAAACGCCACAGGATTTGACCCTTTCAGCCTTCCGGACGTTGAGAAATCCTTCAATTGGGTGAGCGAGAGATTGAATTACTTATTTCATATTTAATAGAAACCGATGGAGCGTTGCGTATTATTGCACTGAAATGTATTCTAAACGTTTTATCGGGTAAAAGTTATGTAGAACGAGACTTACCTCCGACTTTCTGAGTTAAAGGTTTAGACTGATTTCACACCGACCCGGTCTAATCGAGTCAAGTTCAGTCCAGTCAGATCACAACATTCAAGGTGTTTCACACCGACCCGGTCTAATCGAGTCAAGTTTCAGTCCAGTCAGATCACAACAGTCAAGGTGTTTCACACCGACCCGGTCTAATCGAGTCAAGTTCAGTCCAGTCAGATCACAACATTCAAGGTGTTTCACATCGAACCGGTTGTTGGTTTGACTAGACTGATGACAGATTGATACAATTATTTTATTCGATGAGCTGACTTTATACAAGATGGATGTGGATATAGTTACGTTTATTACTCTTAGAAGGATCATTCCTATGAAAATGATTAAACAGAATATAAAATTACGGGTCCATCCTTTATAAGGAGGCAATAGCTCGATTCTTTTAAACCATCTGATTCCTGATTTTATTCATTTACTATCAACTTTATTTCAATGTTTAAGATGTTCTTCATCGTGTATTTCACTATGAGCTCTAACAAAAAATATAATCTTTCCAAAATCCATTATTAAAAACGTACTGAAACTTTGACTTGAATTAAACATTAACCGTATTGAAGTAAACACAGGACGTGAAAATATGGATTGGACGTGAGGTGTTCAGATTGCTAGCATTCCATGCTTCCTCGTTTAAAACAATGTTGAACCAGTCAGCTGAATCTAGGATTGGGCCTGAGGTATTCAGTATTGGACCTAAGGTATTCAGATTGCTAGCATTCCATGCTTCCTCGTTTAAAACAATGTTGAACCAGTCAGCTGAATCTAGGATTGGACGTGAAGTATTCAGATTGCTAGCATTCCATGCTCCCTTGTTTAAAACAGTGTTGAACCAGTCAACTGAATCTAGGATTGGACCTAAGGTATTCAGATTGCTAGCATTCCATGCTTCCTCGTTTAAAACAATGTTGAACCAGTCAGCTGAATCTAGGATTGGGCCTGAGGTATTCAGATTGCTAGCATTCGGTGCTCCCTTGTTTAAAACAATGTTGAACCAGTCAGCTGAATCTAGGATTGGGCCTGAGGCATTCAGATTGCTAGCATTCGATTCACCCTTGTTTAAAACAATGTTGAACCAGTCAGATGAATCTAGGATTGGACGTGAGGCATTCAGATTGCTAGCATTCGATGCACCCTTGTTTAAAACAGTGTTGAACCAGTCAACTGAATCTAGGATTGGACCTAAGGTATTCAGATTTCTAGCATTCCATGCTCTCTTGTTTAAAACAATGTTGAACCAGTCAGCTGAATCTAGGGGAGTCTGACCTGACTGGACCGGACTGTTTTAGTCGGAAATTCACCCATCTCGTCAAAATCTATAAACTTTACATACATTTTGATCATTTGGCTGCGAAAATATACTTTTAAATTTAGTAAATTGTATTTAAGATAATACATCACATTAATGCGTAATATGATTTAAATGTTTCAAATAATTAAAAATAAAGATTCATTTAGACCTATTGTAAAAATTGATAAAAGTTGAGTTGATCACTTTTTGTTGCAATGCCCCTCGACAATAAAGACAGAATCTTAGCACCGCGTCTTACTACCCGTTCGGGTTATATGTTTACGTACTAATTACGCTAATAGCTTTAAGGATTAGGAAAGCTATATCTATAGAAAGTGTACTCAGATTCATATGGAGGGAGAGTGGAAACCCATTTAAAAAAATAATAATAATAACACCCTCAGTATACCCAACCGAGATTCGAACTTCAATTTCCCCGTCATCGGCAGTCTCGTCTTCGGTGAGAGTGAAGCGTTAGACTATGCGGCCGTCGAAGTGGGTAATTAATAGGCGTGTTTTCGAGATTGACCTGGTATCATTATTATTATTATTATTATTATTATTATTATTATTATTATTATTAGCACCACGTCTTACTACCCGTTCGGGTTATACGCACTTACGCTAATGTGTAATGGTAGGGTGGTTGTGAGATGAAATGGAGGACCTACAGTTTAACGTGAGATCCGAACCACGGTGGAGGCCTGACATTCCACACATTCACCAGATGTCTTGTCAGAGGTGAAGGAAGGGTTTGGTAATCAGATAAATCTGTGCCGGGACCGAGGATTGAACCCCGGCCGCCAGCACAGAAGTCTGACACCTTACCCCTAGACCACCAGGTCATATACTCCCCTATTAATAGTTGTAGATGAGGCTAGACACATAGTAGCAGCGTTAGAGTTGAACTCTATTGTTGTGGTGTTGTCGCAGCTGGTGATCAACGGTGACCTTGACCTTACCCATGGACAACTGTGGGGCCTAAGCACCATCGCTCGAACAGGCGACGCCACCGCTGACTTGGAAGGGTCAGAAGCTGACGTTGTTGTGAAACTAGCTTTCGACGACTTCAAGGTGAGACCCTAAACAAAAGTTGTGAGTACTATAAAAGGTATCAAGTAACGTCTACTGGGTTATAACTGAAGTTGACTCTATGTCTTAAACGGAATGGGTGTAGGAATCCTCTTTATACTTTAAAGCTAACTTTTATGTTTATAAAAAATCAAGAGTGCATCTCTGAAAGTGTCACCATTCTTGGAACTTTCCTTTTCCTTAGCAAGTTGGCCACTTAAACTCAGGTTACCTTAGACTAGCCAGTTTGTCAGTCAGTCTGTCCATCAGTCACTCTCATCATATGTTACCTTAGACTAGCTAGTTTGTCAGTCAGTCTGTCCATCAGTCACTCTCATCATATGTTACCTTAGACTAGCTAGTTTGTCAGTCAGTCTGTCCATCAGTCACTATTCACGATGAGGCACAACAAGTTGATGACCTTCTGCATCTCCGACCAATGGTCCATTATATCAGCTTCACATCATGCCTCTGACCTTGATGTTTAACAGTTACAATACGACTTCTCTGCAACCATCGATGACTTGGGACCTTCCGGACTCGCCCACGGTGAGATCACCGAGTTCTACATCAACGCCGAGGTATTAGCCAACCTCTCAGACACCACGGCTGTCAAAATCACCCTGAAAGACCTAGCGTTCGAGCACGCAGGGTAAGTGTGATGGGAAAGTCCCTACTTCCCGGTCATTTAAATACGTGCACTGTTAAACCTCGACAATCAGGTTACAGTTATTTCCGAGACTGGATAATCTGGATCGAAAATGCGTTTATACTTCCTTTTAAATTGCTTTAGGATTGAGGTCAGCGCAGCGCGGCACGTGCACAACCTACACATGAGAGGTAGTTGTCATAGCAACCGATGCACGTTGCCAGATTTCTCGACCGTCACTGAGTATGCCTGAATAGTAGTAACGCGCAAACCCCTACTGTGTGGCAACCATGCTCCCCGGCCTACCAACCACGCAAACTCCCGCTATTTGGCAACCATGCTCTACAGCCTACCCACCAAGCCAACTCCCACTATGTGGCAACCATGCTCCCCAGCCTACCCACCACGCCAACTCCCACTATGTGGCAACCATGCTCCCCCACCTACCCACCACGAAAACTCCCGCTATGTGGCAACCATGCTCCCCAGCCTACCCACCACGAAAACTCCCGCTATGTGGCAACCATGCTTCCCAGCATACCCACCACGAAAACTCCCGCTATGTGGCAACCATGCTCCCCAGCCTACCCACCACGCCAACTTCCACTATGTGGCAACCATGCTTCCCAGCCTACCCACCACGAAAACTCCCGCTATGTGGCAACCATGCTCCCCAGCCTACCCATCACGCAAACTCCCGCTATGTGGCAACCATGCTCCCCAGCCTACCCATCACGCCGATCCTAGAGCAGTTTAAATTGCAGAATATTGAGGATATTAAAGTAAAGTGCTTGTCCATGCGCCAACACAGCTGCGTGGGATGGGAGAGATTGAGAGTTAAGGGCAGTTTTCTTACAGTTTTTATAGAAATACACTTTTTTAAACATCAGTCATTGGTGTCCCGGAATTTAATCACATATTTTCTCTTCATTTAAAAAGTTTCCCTTCCAATGCCACTATGCTCATGATAGATATTCAACAACTGTTAAGAAGTAAATTAAGCTCTATATTTTGACTGGAGAAATATTTAATTTATTTTGGCCAAAATGATAATGTGGTAATAAATATAGAAGCTATTAAAATTGTTAAGCACGGCTATAGCCTCATATAAAGTCGGTTCAGCGTAGGAATTGTTTTCTGAAAGGCCTTTTTCGCTACCAGAAATATATTATATAGAAGGATATTGGTAGGAAAAAAGACCTTCCAGAGAGTAATTCCTACCGTGAATGGAATATTAATATCACACTTTTATTTAAATCAAATTTGAAGAATATGATAACTGTGCTTAACAACTATAATAGCTTGTCTATTTAATTAATCTTGATAAGAGCATTCGTAAAGTTATCACTGTACTACTGTCAACACGAAGATCTCCCGAGTCGATGATGGCTGCGTTACCTGATAACTCGCTATCTTAATCGATTGCTCATAATTTGCTGGCGAGTTTCACACGTCCTTTACAGATTCTGCCTTAAAAAATGAGTTAAAAATTAACCTCAACATGGGAAGGACTCCTGGATGGAAATTGGCGTACTAAGATAAAGGTCCCGGGTTCTATTCCCGTGTACAGATTCCATTTTTCAATTTAAATAATATTTAACAATAATGCTTGCTTTGAAAAGTGTAAAAGTGCTGATGTTAAGTTGAGTCCCTCCTCTGCCCCACCTTAAATCAACACATCATCAACATCATCATCGGTGACCTGGCGGTCTAGGGGGTAAGGTGTCAGACTTCTGTGCTGGCGGCCGGGGTTCGATCCTCGGTCCCGGCACAGATTTATCTGATTACCAAACCCTTCCTTCACCTCTGACAAGACATCTTGTGAATGTGGGGAATGCCAGGCCTCCACCGTGGTTCGGATTCNGGGGTAAGGTGTCAGACTTCTGTGCTGGCAGCCGGGGTTCAATCCTCGGTCCCGGCACAGATTTATCTGATTACCAAACCCTTCCTTCACCTCTGACAAGACATCTTGTGAATGTGGGGAATGCCAGGCCTCCACCGTGGTTCGGATTCCACGTTAAACTGTAGGTCCCCCATTTCATCTCACAATCACCCTACCATTACACATTAGCGTAAGTGCGTACAACCCGAACGGGTAGTAAGACGCGGTGATAATAATAATAATAATAACATCATCATCGCCTTCACGAGTATCTATAAGAACAACTCCCTTGATGATATGATGGTGATATGAAGGTGATATGATGGTGATATGATGGTGATATGAAGGTGATATGATGGTGATATGATGGTGATATGATGGTGATATGAAGGTGATATGTTGGTGATATGATGGTGATATGATGATGATATGATGGTGATATGAAGGTGATATGATGGTGATATGAAGGTGATATGATGGTGATATGAAGGTGATATGATGGTGATATGATGGTGATATGATGGTGATATGAAGGTGATATGATGGTGATATGATGGTGATATGATGGTGATATGTTGTTGTGAAACAGGAGAAAAAGAGGTAGAAATAAGCGGTTGTATGTAATTCAGTTTTTCAGTTAATTGTGTTCAATTTTTTTTTAGGGATATCTCTTTATTCACTAATTGGGATCGTCACATAATTTGAATAACATCTCCTCCAATTTAATACGGAATGACCATAATATAAAACGTTTTTTCACAGCTTGTAAGTCAGTTGTCCGGCTTTACCTCGCAAGCTTGATGTGAAAGTGTAGAATTTAACAAGAAGATTTAAGGCCGGGATGCATTCAAAAACGAAACAAGGGATTTTACAACCAAAACCAACTAAAATTTTGTATTTTTTTGGACGTTACAAACACGTTCTATAGATACAATTCATGAAAAGGTTTGAATGATTCATAAAATAAGGTTAATCTGTTAAAACTCTTTTTAATGTGATTGATTAACTAAATTATATAATTAAGTTAAATATTAAATTTTATGAAGCAGTTTTCAAATAAAAATGATCTTAAACCCTTTTAAAAAAAGTTTCCGAAATAAAATTACACATAATATTTCATACAAATTGCTGGGAGTTTTAGCCTACTAAATCTTTAAAGAGAGGTTGGTTAAATATACGTCGCGAAAAAGCTTTTTAATTAAACTCTGCGGTTATAATTAAGCTTTATTTTACAAATAGGTTGTTCTATTAAAACTTTCAAAGCTGAACTTGCAAATAAGTCAATTAATTGGGCCTTACAAAAAGGCTTATCAAATTAAACTCGCATGAAGGTTAATCATCTGAACCTTGAAACGCAATTAATTTATTAAATGGTTTCAATAAACTTGGCATTTTTTTTTGCAATTAAAGCTAACCTAAACCTAACCTAACCTAACCGATTTTACAACGAGATCAGCTGATTAAATATATTAATTATAAAGCATGGTTAGTGAACCGTCAGAAAGAGTTAACACACATTGAAATTGATTTTGAAATTTTTCTCGAATTTTGTTTGTTCAGGAAAATCACAATTGATCTGGATGGTGATAACGAGATCCTGAACGACATCAACGACGCCCTGACCGGCGTTATCACGTCGATATTAAAGGACCAAGTGTTGTCTCTTCTTCAAACCATCGTCAAGTCTGTCTTAGATGACACCCTTAAGAGCCTCACCTTCAACTTGAACGACTTACTGTAACACATGACCATGTATTTCGAGAACATTCAATAAACCAAATATTCCCGCACAAACACCCCACATTGTCATTATTAAACATGGAGGTTTACTAGACCAGGGGTTACCAAACCTGGGCCAGTTTAAACCCGGGATATCACTAGAGTTTCTGTGAGCTTCTTGCAGCACAAATGGAATAAACTAAAACCGTGATCAAGATATTGAATATTGGTAGGAGACCAATGGGAAGAACTAGACGCAGGTTGGAGGATAACATTATAATACACCCGAATGAGTTAGGGTGGACTAGATAGAACTATCTCAAGATAGAGATAGGGTGTAATGAGGTGGACTGGATAGAACTATCTCAAGTTAGGGATAGGGTGTAATGAGGTGGACTGGATAGAACTATATCAAGTTAGGGATAGGGTGTAATGAGGTGGACTGGATAGAACTAGCTCAACATAGGGATAGGGTGTAATGAGGTGGTCTGGATAGAACTAGCTCAACATAGGGATAGGGTGTAATGAGGTGGTCTGGATAGAACTATATCAAGTTAGGGATAGGGTCTAATGAGGTGGGCTGGATAGAACTAGCTCAAGTTAGGGATAATGTGTAATGAGGTGGACTGGATATAACTAGCTCAACATAGGGATAGGGTGTAATGAGGTGGACTGGATAGAACTAGCTCAACATAGGGATAGGGTGTAATGAGGTGGACTGGATAGAACTAGCTCAAGATAGGGATAGGGTGTAATGAGGTGGACTGGATAGAACTAGCTCAATATAGGGATAAGGTGTAATGAGGTAGACTAGATAAAACTACCTAAATATAGGGATAGGTTGTGTGAATTTTAAAGTGCGGTATTGAGCCTTAGATTTCCTAATGTTAAGAATAAAGTAAGTTAGGTAAACACTAGAAGCTATTTAATGTGATTTATTTTATATATCTATTAATTATATCGAGTACTTTCTTTGCGATATTAAACTGTAAACACGTGACGATCCTCTTATCTTGTTCCCACTATTGGAGAATACAGTCATTTAAGTTTGAAGCCTTCTCTTAAGTTACTAAAGATAGTAGCTGTTTGTGTTATTAAAAATGATAATCGATTATAATTTCACATAACCATCACGTAGACTTGAGTGGAAAACATTTTACAGTCTAACAATCTTGGACGGTGTGAGGTGAAACAGAGGTGCACTTCTCAGTCTTGTACCTGTATTCTTGTAACATGATCTATAAACAGGCCTTAAGGCGGCCGCCTCGGTCAGCGAGAAAGTATCAATCACTTTCAGGTCACGTGGCTTAAATACAATGGCTTGTGACTTATTTTTTGGAAGCTACTTCTCAATTTTTTTCCAAACTTATACTCCCTTTTTGCCCTAACCTAGAACCACCCTTTGTTACGTCAATAAGAAAGTAGGGCAAGAAATCTACGAAACTTCTTATTTCAAGGTAAAGAGGAAGCCTCTTTGATAGTTCTCAAATATCTTAACATTTTCTGTTATGACTCTATCAAATAATGACTATTTGTTAGAGGAAGGCTAAATCTAGAGCCCTTTTTCACCAGGTTCAGTTTCACAGTTCCGCTAATATGATTAAAAAGTCGTCAAAAATGAGATAAAGTCACATTTTCAAACTTTATTTTTAATAATATTAAAATTAAAAATAAAAGTTTGTCAAACAAAAAGAACCCTTTAAGAATCCTTAGACTTTAATCTGACGTGGACCATATTTTGAAATAACACAACGTATAATTAAATATTGCGTTGTAGCTGAACGTCTGGGCGGTAATTTCTCGCTTACGTCACCGCTGCCTTGGCCCTCTTAATTACCTACTTAACATTTGCCAAGATGACGATGGCAGGTGTTTTTGATGGTCAACTTAGTTTTTTACTGTTTTTTCATTTGACAGATATCTGTTGCATATCATTTAGTTAATCCAAATTTAAAAATACGTGTAAACATGATGGAGGAGGGTTCAATATTAACTCAAATTGAGTTAGTGCTGCCATCTGTTAGACAATTTTAAGACTTTTACAATGAACTTTAGATTATAGTTAAAAGAGGTCTCTGTCATATTTAAATTATTTGTTTAAAATAATATTTGCTTCTGTCCTTGTGGGGCTTAAGACAAAAAAAAAAGTGTTTGTACTAAATGATGCGTGTAAGGTAACAATCTCTCCTTTTCCCCTATACTCTTATACTAGCTAGGCTCCCTCGTGGCCGATTGATTGTTTGGTTAATATGTATTGGGTGTGCACTCAGCTTAGCGGGAATGCCCCCTCACAAGCCAGGGAGGGTTGTATGGGTGGCCGAACAATATTTTCAGTGTGGGTTTATCAATATTTAGATGTAATGGATTTCCCCCCGATAAATATGTAGCACGTGTTTCTAGAACTACCCGAAATATTTACGAAACACACATACATGTCAAGGTACTTTTCGTTTCCCTTGATTCCCTTAGTTCGACTGTAAAAGTTTATTACACAGTTTCAACAAGTGCATATCATTATACGTTGTAAGTATTGTTATTAGGGATCAAAATTAATATTTTATTAATTTAAATTAATTGAAAAATGTTACCAGGACACGGAAATTGAACCCGGGATCCTTGACTTTGTACTCCTCTACCCACTGAGCTATCCATGTTTCGTGCGTGCTTAAGGTCATTCTTCACTCCTAATTTAAGGCTGAGTCTGTGATAGACGTGTTGAAACAGCAGCCCTCTACAACTTGGGAGTGCGATACATTTGTTCGCTCCCTCCCTCCTCAACCTTTTCCCCTATTTCACGCTCGCTCGTAGAATTCACTCCGGTCGCCCGGGGCAAGAGTCGTGGGCTAACGTCAGGATGGATTTCCAGTTCTAAAACGGGGCCCTCAAAACAGATATAGCAAGGTTTTGTGACTCGCCAGAGAGAAATGTCGACCCCACGTGGGTACACAACTTCCGACATAACTGGGAGCGAGGAGAGTTGGCAGCAGTTGACTGAGAGAGAGAGAGCGAGGGGAGTTGGCAGCAGTTGACTGAGAGAGAGAGAGAGAGAGCGAGGGGAGTTGGCAGCAGTTGACAGAGAGAGAGGGGAGTTGACAGCAGTTGACTGAGAGCGAGGGGAGTGGGCAGCAGTTGACTGAGAGAGAGAGAGAGCGAGAGAGAGAGAGAGCGAGGGGAGTTGGCAGCAGTTGACTGGCAGAGAGAGCGAGGGGAGTGGGCAGCAGTTGACAGAGAGAGAGGGGAGTTGACAGCAGTTGACTGAGAGCGAGGGGAGTGGGCAGCAGTTGACTGGCAGAGAGAGCGAGGGGAGTGGGCAGCAGTTGACTGAGAGAGAGAGAGAGAGTACAACGCTCTGTAAGCCCTGCAGTTACCCCCAGAGGTGATGTTGGGTGTAGGTTAGAGCCTTTTGAAGAAGAACGACTAAACACATAATATTGTTGGAAAATGAACAGCATTTTCTATTCAAATTAATAATATAATAATCATACTACTATAAAGTCACACGGCTGACTCACTCACTGACATTAATGTTCACCCACTTACAGATGAGCTAGAAACTTGAAATTTGGCAAACTTATAGCTTCTAGTCTGTAACCGACGGGAAAATTCAAAAAAGTTTAAAAAAAAAATTCTAAATGGTGGAGCAACTTTAAAGTCGGTGAGGACCTTTCTTTGGAGGTTTCTTGTGGCTAAACGGTAAGACCTATCAAAAAAACGGCTCTGGAATTACATTGGTTTGCATCCACTTGCAAATAAAACTCTCTGGGGGTTTGGGGGCGGGCCCCACGCCCTCAACGAGCAAAGCGAGTAATACATCTAAAGGCTGACACAAAGACCAACATATCGATTAGGCTGAAATCTCGCATGAACATATATCTGGATTCCGGTTAACATACATGCGAATTAAAATTTAATTCTGCCATTTTATTTCGATATGGTGGCTACTGCTACGCTCATAAACGGACCTCGGCTAACACAACTTCGTTGCCAGCCTGTAGATGCCCGTAACGGCTTCGCAAATATAATGAGGTCTACACGGAATGACTGTTTATCTTATTTCAATATAAAATTTGGTTGTGATCGTATAGTGGGTTAAATTAATTAACTAAATCATATATTTAAATTTATTTTAGCAATTCACTCGATACACGTCACTCGTCTTATTTAGTGTGAGAGTGGCCGTCAACCGATTTAAGGTGAATTATAATATCCACTTCTTAGTCGTGATATAATATAACTACTACGCGCTATCACGCCTGATTATTTTTTATTATAATAATTATTGCCGCGGCGACTAACCGAACGACTAACGCGAGGGGTCGTTTAGAGGTTCACAAAACATGACACCCCAGAGTTCACCTGGGAGGGTCCTTGATCGTAGCCCGGTGAGACAAGAGTACTGAGTCTCCCTACGCGACTCAACGGATACTATATTTTGAATATTGAAGAAATACTCCCATTGGTCCAGAAGATCCAACATGGACGAATCTAACTGTCCCCCGGACCTTTAGCGCGGTCCAAGACAAGGGAAGGAAACCACCCCCCCTTAATAGCTTTTAGGAATCTATTGTTCCTGGAGGCGACTCTCACAATATTCTTTTAATACCTGGATGGCAGGTTATTAACCTTACAATACCCCGTTATTTCCTATAGGGTTGCTAACACATCCCATTTTCTGATGTGTTCACAAAGAATCGCATCACTACAAAGCACAACTTTTTCTCAACTTATGCTTATCTTATGTTCATTGGAGCAACTGAGAAATGTTCCTAGATATAGATGTGAGATATAAGACCCAACCCGTGCGAATGATTGGTAATTATCTAGTAAACAATACAACAGTATATCAGTGTAATCTTTTTTTCTATTGTATCTTTATCTCATGTATTGTGAAGTATTGCGAAGTATCGCATTGACTTGTCCTACATATTTCCTAAGCACCTGTAACACACACTCTTCAATCGAACTAATCAATCAACCGTAACTCAAAACACGTATATTTATTATTTAAAAATAAACCGTCTGATAACATCAAAATGAGAAGCAAAATAATCTTAATTTTTTATCATGTTTACTTTTATCTTCAAAATTTTTATTTGATCAAAACAACCAATTTAAAATAATACCGGCTGCACAGCTAGTCTGCCTGACTTATTGTGCTGAAACCTGAAACGATACGGGGTATTTAGATGCATGGTTAGACTGCCTGATCGTAATCTAGGAATTAGGGATTGTCTTCGTGGATAATTTGTCTGGGTCTTGACTGGGAAGTATGGCTTAGTTAGCGGATAGTGTGATTGAATTTAATCCATGGGGACAAGTTGTATTAGAGACGATTTAAAAAAAGGTTATTTTCAATTCCTACTCTCAAATGAATTATCGCAAATTGTATTGTAACTCTTTCCTTAAAATAAACCTATAATAAAATATCACTAAACGTATAAAATAATTCTGTAAGATCTGTTTGAATATAAAATTTAAGCATAGTTTATCATTAATTTCTGATAGAGTATTCGAACACCGGAAGTTGGAAGTATAGGGCATATGTTTTAACCCAAGCTTTTGCAATTTTTTTATAGCACAAAAATTTTTTCGGCAA
Organism: Timema shepardi; assembly: GCA_902151425.1. NCBI lineage: Eukaryota > Metazoa > Arthropoda > Insecta > Phasmatodea > Timematidae > Timema > Timema shepardi. Next base: position 12,860 of record CABFVX010004005.1, on the reverse strand, counting down.
ATAAATCAAATATTTTTTCAGTAGACATAGAGTTAACATTTTTTTCTCTTGGTAATATCAACAGTTGTTGAATATCTGTCACGAGCATAGCGGCATCAAATGAGAAAACTTTTTTAAATGAAGAGAAAAAGTTGTCACTAAATTCCAGGACGGCCTTGACAAATATGCAACAATTGTTGATATCACAGTGTGAAGAAAATTAAACTCTATTTTTCTACTGGAGCAATATTTGATTTATTTTGCTGACAAAAATGGTTTTGCTATAAAAACTGCAATAACACTGGCCTTAGATCGTGTCCTCCTACTGTCTCACTCTGAGTAGCGGCCCTCTGTGACCTTTTGGGAATTGTTTGACTAAAAGAAGAGACGTCTACCCCTCTTGATACAATCAGAACCCAAGTAGTTTTTACTAATATTATAAACGCGAAAGTTTGTGTGTTTGGATGTTTGCTACTCAATCACTCCAAAACTGCTGAACGGATTCGAATGAAACTTTTTACGTTGGTTGAGTATGTCCTGGAATAAATTATTATTATTATTATTATTATTATTATTATTATTATTATTATTATTAGCACCGCGTCTTACTGCCCGTTCGGGTTCTACGCACTTACGCTAATGAGTAATGGTAGGGTGATTGTGAGATGAAATGGAGGACCTACAGTTTAACGTGGAATCCGAACCACGGTGGAGGACTGGCATTCCCCATATTCACAAGTTGTCTTGTCAGAGGTGAAGGAAGGGTTTGGTAATCAGATAAATATGTGCCGGGACCGAGGA
>CABFVX010004004.1:53173-73918 GCA_902151425.1 Timema shepardi | reverse complement strand
AAATTTAGGTATATACCTAAATGTTGACTGTCAGAAGTCAGCTGTGAGCTGTCAGTCAGCACCAAAGAATCCATGGGGCTACTGTACATATACATACCACGTTTGACCTATATTCAAAGATGGTTCCCGCCAAATTTCGTTAATATTTATACTCTCATTTAGAGGTAAATATAGAACAAACATCTGGACAAAGAGAAAGACGAAATTACAAATAGTCAAGTAAATACAGGACTTGGCTGAAATCTATCAATTGTTAGGGAACTAACTAGCAATAAAAACAAAGACGAATCTACTACTATATAAATAAACATCTCGTATTGATAGTGTATCGATATGACAGTCGTAAATGGTTGTGTTATTTATTGTTTACAATCGAACAATCAAACGATTAAAGATGCCAATTTTAGATCATGACAAAACATTGATTAGAGAAATAATCAAATAGAACAAACCTTCAGACAAGGCGATCTCGTGATCCAAGGTTGTTTAATGGGGTACGTCACCTCTACAAGACACTCATAAATCCTCGCAAACTAAGTGTCCTTCATCAGAAGGCTCTAGATAGAAATTGAGGTTATAGAAAGAAGTGAAGAATTTAGAGAAGTATCCTCTACAAGACACTCATACATCCTCGCAAACTAAGTGTCCTTCATCAGAAGGCTCCAGAGTAGAAATTGAGGTTATAGAAAGAAGTGAAGGATTTAGAGAAGTATCCTCTACAAGACATTCATACATCCTCGCACACCAAGTGTCCTTCATCAGAAGGATCCAGAGATAAATGGAGGTTATAGAAAGACGTGAAGGATTTAGAGATGTATCCTCTACCAGACAATTTCATTCATCCTCGCACACTAAGTGTCCTTCATCAAAAGTCTCCAGATAGAAATTGAGGTTATAGAAAGAAGTGAAGGATTTAGAGAATTATCCTCTACAATACATTCATACATCCTCTCACACCAAGTGTCCTTCATCAAAAGTCTCCAGATAGAAATTGAGGTTATAGAAAGAAGTGAAGGATTTAGAGAAGTGTCCTCTACAAGACATTCCTACATCCTCGCAAACTAAGTGTCCTTCATCAGAAGATTCTAGGGAGAAATAAAGGTTCTAGAGAAGCCACCTCTATTATAGAACCAGCACTATTCCTTGTAGGATGTGACCTCTTTCTCCTCCCTGGATAATTCCTGTGTCAGGAATGTTAATTACATTAAACAGCACGTACNAACCAGCACTATTCCTTGTAGGATGTGACCTCTTTCTCCTCCCTGGATAATTCCTGTGTCAGGAATGTTAATTACATTAAACAGCACGTACGAAGCAGGGGGGGGGGGTAAACCACCCCCTGATGAGTTCCCACAAGGTGTGGGGGGTGCAGATATGACTACCGAGGAACATTAGCGGGTTGCAGGAAAACAAGTGTTGTCAGGAAGTATCTCTCGAGATATCATCCACCACCACCCTCAGGGGAGGTCATAGGGCTGCTACCACCCTCTACTATCTCTACCTGACTCTTGAGGGGTTGTTTTATAGGAATGTACTTTGTGTCGAATTGTTCCGGGAGAATATACAGGGTGACCCATCATTCATGGCCGTTAGAGATGTAACACCTTAGTGTTGGAGGCTAGTGGTTCAATGCCAGGGAACTACAATAGGAGATATATCTCAGGGTTGGAGGCTAGTGCTTCAATGCCAGGGAACTATAAGAGTATATATAATATCTTGGAGCTGGAGGCTACTGGTTCAATGTCGGGGAACTATAATAGAAGATATATCTCAGGGTTGGAGGCTAGTGGTTCAATGCCAGGGAACTATAATAGGATACATAATACCTCAGCGATGTAAGCTGTAAAGATGATCCTGCCCATGTCTGAGGCCTTACGTGTACAGCTCCTAATGACGTAATGGGTTGGTCGCACCTCTGACTGCTATCAATATTGTTGCTAGTGCTGCTATCTACACGATCTCACATGGCCCTTCAACGGACAAACGACCAAACATCACGTTACGGTCGTTCCACAGGCGGGACAGTTAATTAGTGTTTATCTGTAATTGAAAGTGAGTGATAATAATACACATAGCTTCAATCCATCTTGATCACCGGGAGCTCCCAAGGAAGGTTAATTAGAGATACATTCTCACTTTGTAGTGCTATATAGATTATATATACAGGAACTGTGCTATATAGCATCTATACACAGGGACAGTGCTATATAGCTTCTATACACAGGTACAGTGCTATATAGCTTCTATACACAGAGACAGTGCTATATAGCTTCTATACACAGGGACAGTGTTATATAGCTTCTATACACAGGGACAGTGCTATATAGCTTCTATATAAATGGACAGTGCTATATAGCTTCTATACACAGGGACAGTGTTATATAGCTTCTATACACAGAGACAGTGCTATAAAGCTTCTATACACAGGGACAGTGCTATATAGCTTCTATACACAGAGACAGTGCTATATAGCTTCTATACACAGAGACAGTGCTATATAGCTTCTATACACAGAGACAGTGCTATATAGCTTCTATTCACAGGGACGGTGCTATATATCATGAGGGTGTCATTTGGTCAGCACAGTGATCTCTATGTCCGTTAATCTCCGTTTTATAATCTCCCACCTATTTAATCAATTATCTCCTCATATTATTCTTCAATTATTGATATTAATTATATTGGCTCCTCCCTTTTTTTTCTGTGTGGATTTCTATTTTAGGCACTTTAGAAGAATAAAAGTAAAATAACGAGGAAACACGAGAATAATAAGGATCGTTTCGGGAAAGTAAATAAAATGGAAGATTTTCTTGAAATAATGGACTGACGTGAATTTCTTGTAAAGAACATAAAAAAAAAACTCTTATATTATCTTGGTGGTGGTTTTATATTTGTTTTCTTGATATTTCGTCCGGTACCTAAGATTCTAGGCAGTCTCCTCCCGAGCCAGGGAGATTAAAAAAGAATAAGAATAGAAACGTTAATGAATGTTGGTGAGGAATAATGGAGTCTTAATGAGGAGGTAAGACAATGGACGACAGAGATGGCAGACGGGTAGATTTGTTTCCGCCAACAGTTTCTGGGCGGGGTGGGGGGCGAGGGGAACTGGAATATTCCTCCCGTCACAGAGAACAATATCTGTTTCTAAATACCTGGCGCACGTGACAGAAATTAACAGGATCTGACATTGATTATTCTGGGATGAGAAGGACTTAATGCTTTTACAAGATCTGTTATAATACAATCACAGGGGTGAGGGAGCTGTACTTAATATCAAGATAGGATTTTATTTAGCTTTTATTCAGAGTTTTGGGCGACCTGGTGGTCTAGGGGGTAAGGTGTCGGACTTCTGTGCTGGGGGTCCGGGATTCAATCCTCGGTCCTGGCAAAGATTTATCTGATTGCCAAACCCTTCCTTCACCTCTGACAAGACATCTTGTGGATGTGGGGAATGCCAGGCCTCCACCGTGGTTCGGATCCCAAGTTAAACTGTAGGTCCTCCATTTCATCTCACAATCACCCTACCATTACACATTAGCGTAAGTGCGTATAAACCGAACGGGTAGTAAGACGCGGTACTACTACTAATAATAATAATTCAGAGAGTTTTAAAAATATAACACTGAATCTAAAAACTACAATTTTTTTAACAAAGTCTAAAAATAATCCTACATCGTCACCACATTATATTTTTGATCTCAAAACACGGTTTTTTTGGGTACAATTATTTTTGAATCTTTTACAATTCAGGTTATTTGTTGTTGTTTTTTCACGAAAATGCTCTGTAGCATCTTCCTACCAGGATGTAGCGTTCTATCTACGATAGGAAACATTAAATAGCTAATTTGGGAACGCAAGTCAATGTTGTCCAGACACAAATAGTAGAGTAAGTGTTTATACTCGTCAGAAAAAGAGGAGAGATGTCATCATCAGATAAAAAAAGAGAATCTCGCAGGGATAACTACTAATTATGTTCCCTCTCTTTCATTTCTTAGTGTTATAGTGTTAGGTGTTTTAGTGTTTAGAGTAGTTAAGGGTCTCAAGTTAAGATGCAGTCCACCTCGACAAATAGATTCGAATTCATCGAGCAGGCAACGTCGTTAATAATCCACAGAAGGGGAAATTCTGACGTAAAATTAGGTGACAGGTTTGATTCTAGATATTTAATGGTTTACTCTGTGTTAGGTAGAATCACCGTGCGTCGAATCTAAAAAGTGATGCTACTTAGAATTGAACCCTGGTCTACATAAACTTTTATGGGATGGCCTTGTACGTTAGTCAAGTATCCAATCCTTCATCGGACCCAGACCTAGCTCCTAGCTCATTGTCAGGTACACTAGTCGCTCATCCAAAACTGCATTGGACAAAGGCTTCTAGCTCTAATGTCACAGTCAGGCACACTATCCGAAAGAGGGATTTATTTCGAATCTCCTTTCTCAATGTTCTCGCCAAGTAAACATTTGCACCCTCCCCCCCACACCCCTCCTGAAGTAATTGCTATTAGGGAACGCCCGTTCAGTTTAAATATAAAATGTCCACGTGTGTTTTGTTCTTGTTTAATAAAATACGTTTTATGTAACTATTCTGATATCCCCAAATAAAATATTTTATGTCTCGACGCCGTCTGAAGGTAAAATGGATGGAGGGATTCAATTTATATTCATGAAATAGTGAAAACTTTATCAAAGTTCATACACGTAGGAAGGAGGAACCGACTGAAGAAACAAATAACTTTAAAAAAACAAACACTTGCTTACAGTAAACTTGATAATGGGAAGAAAAAAAAAATAGTAAATTTTAAGGTCGATACGTTGATGGGTTTATCTTCAACAGACCATCCCAACGTAATATCTTCATTAAAACATCAAATATTTAAAAAAAGTATTTAATTACTTGAATTTTGAGCTGAAACTCCAAATACTGTTATTAATAAAATAACAGGTGACCTGGCGGTCTAGGGGTTAGGTGTCAGACTTATGTGCTGGTGGTCCGGGGTTCAATCCTCGGTCCCGGCACAGATTTATCTGATTACCAAACCCTTCCTTCACCTCTGACAAGACATCTTGTGAATGTGGGGAATGCCAGGCCTCCACCGTGGTTCGGATCCCACGTTAAACTGTAGGTCCTCCATTTCATCTCACAATCACCCTACCATTACACATTAGCGTAAGTGCGTATAACCCGAACGGGTAGTAAGACGCGGTGCTAATAATAATAATGACATTCAATTTCACAAGATATTTTATTTAAGGCATAGTGAGGTCAGGAGCTCTGATTTTAAGTCATATGCTTTTAGGTTCACCTCCCTGTGCCCTATTTTCCTCCAAAATTCTGGTGGTGTCCGTTCTACGACTAAATCCACTAGAACGTTTGTGATATAAGAACGAGCAAATAAATCCTGGCTATTTCGTTTTGAACCGATTATACATACGTCGGTGTCTTATAATAATAAGTTGCAACATAATGACCACATAAAACATCGTGGTATAACTTTTCTCATTTTTTTTACAATAAACCTATTAAAGAGTTTATCTTTTGATTCAGGGTTTTGTTGCTCGTGTATTCCAGGAGGTCCCTCGCGGCCATTACCCGCGATATGAACTTCTCCAAGCAGATTAGATGGCGGGTTACAGCGAGGATTTTGATAGCGTTATAAAATGTAACCGGGTAAACTCATTTAAACATTTCCCCTGGAACTCAGGAAGTGGTGTAGTGACTCATGAGGCCAGACAGGGGTGCATTGTGGGGGACTATTTTAAATGTATATACAGGGAGATCGGAAACTCATGACCCAAACTGCACATATAATTTGTTTGGACCAAAAGTAATACAGCATCCCTGTACTCTTACATCCTAAAAACTATGCTAATATCATTAAATTGTGTTTACAATTTCAGAGTACAGTGCCTGGAGAGCAAAGCTGTGCAAGCACGCGTGTACAACAGGTTACACAGAGTTAGGCACGTGGCACTACACATGTAATAGTGGCAAACAATTTCTGTGATGGTGACCGGGGTTCAATCCTCGGTCCTGGCACAGATTTATCTGATTATCAAACCCTTCCTTCACCTCTGACAAGACATCTTGTGAATGTGGGGAATGCCAGGCCTCCACCGTGGTTCGGATCCCACGTTAAACTGTAGGTCCTCCATTTCATCTCACAATCACCCTACCATTACACATTAGCGCAAGTGCGTATAACCCAAATGGGTAGTAAGACGTGGTGCTAATAATAATAATAATAATTTCTGAGATGTGGGACCATTAATGATGACCCTCAGAACGTGTTCCCATTTCTAGATGGACTGGTGTGCTGTTTACTATTAACTGTGGTACGTTCTTCTGTTTGCTCCAAGATGTCGAGGTGTGTAGTGCCATGTGCCTAGCTCCTATGCAATTTGTTGTACACGCATGCTTGAACAGCTTTGCTCTCCTGGAATTGTACGTTGAAACTTTGAACACAATTTAATGATATTAGCATAGATTTTAGGATGTAAGAGTACAGGGATGTTGTATTACTTTTGGTCCAAACAAATTATATGTGCAGTTTGGGCCTTGAGTTTCCAAACACTCTTTATATTAGCACCACGTATCACTACGCTTTCTATCTACAAGTATAAGTACTAATTACGCTAATATGTTAAAGATTAGAAGTATTAAGGGTTGAATTTAGAGGAAGTGCACCCGCATTTCCCGTGAGGGGAGGGAGAGTGTTAATCATTTAGGAAAGAAAATCTCGGTATACTCTACAGGTATTCGACCCTGTACATCCCCATCATCGGCACTCCAGTATAGTAAGAGAGTGACGCCTTAGACCATGGTCTCCTAAACCTTTTGAACATAAGGAGGCCGAGTACCAGAAAAAATAGGGTCTAGAGCCCAAATATATATTTGAAATTAATATTATGAACATTCAATAAAGATGGTTAAACATACAAGTATTAACGTACACACACACACACACACACACAAAAGGGGGGGGGGGAATAATTTACGTCCTGGCTGCGTCTTTGGCTAATGTCCTTTATTTGGATTTGAACATTTGGAATCATAATTATTAATGCTATTTCATATTATGAAAATAAAATAAACAACATTTTAAAACTAATTTTAAAACTGCTTTTCAGAGTTTGAGATAACTATGCTGGAGCACAGTTTTAAAAACGCTGCCTTATACAATGCAACCATCGTAAGCTTTTTTTTAAAATATTAGATTATTTTCAAACTGTGAACTTTTGAAATTAAAAAAAAAAACACTCATCAGTAAGATACCTTTAATCTAAGGGCTATGATTAAAATTTAAAAATAATCCCCTGATAGATGTTCATATAACATTTAGATATCACGTTATAACAATATATATATACCGGTCTCTGTTGTAACCTCAGGGGCAGACAGACAGACAGACAGACAGACAGACAGACAGACAGACATACAGACAGAAACAAAAGGGTAAAAACGACATTTTACTGGTTCGGTAACACAACTTCAAGCTTCATCATAAAATGGATGTAGAAATTTTTAATAATTTCAATACTTTATCTATATTATAAATAAATAATAGGCCAAATCCTATACAAGGCAGTCGATTCCCGAGGGCCTGTGCCAGAATAATATCCCTGTATTCAAGTCCAGTCTGTCCCTTAGTAATTCATAGTCACTATCATTCAAAGGGCTTGGAGACAAACTTAACCTAAATAGCATTTCTTAGTACATACTTGACTAATAACTCCATCCCCTTATGGGTTAGGCAAGAAACTGTGCTTATAGCTCAAAAATCAACTCTGTACATAATCATTATTATAATAATTATTATTATTAGCACCGCGTCTCACTACCCGTTCGGGTTATACGCACTTACGCTAACGTGTAATGGTAGGGTGATTGTGAGATGAAATGGAGGACCTACAGTTTAACGTGGGATCCGAACCACGGTGGAGACCTGGCATTCACCACATTCACAAGATGTCTTGTCAGAGGTGAAGGAAGGGTTTGGTAGTCAGATAAATCTGTGCCGGGACCGAGGATTGAACCCCGGCCGCCAGCATAAAAGTCTGACACCTTACCCCTAGACCGCCAGGTCACCACGTGCAGTAATTCACTCTATATATCGTTTCAGTTACTGCAGTAATAATAAATATTTTCCAGCAGAGAACTTCATCGGATTGTCCGATAGAGATATGAGGTCGTTACAACTTAACAAACTGTTGTACTCATTAAATGGCAAAACATTTGTAACCGTTTGACGGTTCAGAATTTGATGAACCTTCCAATTCACTTCCGATTAATTGTTTCTACGGTAAAAAAAAACAAATCACAAGCTGATATGAATATTTTCAATAACATGAACACAGCTAAACGTCATGAAATGTTAATAGTCTATACGGTCTGACACATGTGTTAATGATACGTTTTAGATTAATCTGCGTAGTTTATTTTTTATGTTATAGTGATTAATTCTGTCAAAGGATAGTCTATTTTAATTATAATTTTAATTTAGTGAATCTGTTTGATGTTTTTGTTGGTGTCACATTGAACTCTTTTTTTTTTGCGGGCATGTGTAGCATACGTGTAAATATGTAATTTTGAACATTTCCTATTCGTACCGCCGTTAGCACTTTCACATAGCCCATGTAATAATATGATAAATCACATTCAAGATATTTATAAGATTAAATTTTATAATCATGTCTTATAATTAACACTGATGACCTGGTGGTCCAGGGGGTAAGGTGTCAGACCTCTGTGCTGGCGACCGGGGTTCAATCCTTGGTCCCGGCACAGATCTATCTGATTACCAAACCCTTCCTTCACCTCTGACAAGACATCTTGTGAATGTGGAGAATGCCAGGCCTCCACCGTGGTTCGGATTCCACGTTAAACTGTAGGTCCTCCATTACACATTAGCGTAAGTGCGTATAACCCTAACGCGTAGTAAGACGCAGTACTACTACTACTAATAATAATAATAATATAATCAACACATAGTATCAAAGGGATACATAATACCCAAATATTATTTCTGACATTCTGATAGAATATTTATGGATATAATTTGATTATCTTATTTCTGTTAATTAAAATTACGAGAAAATATCTAAAATGATGTTGACAAACACTCATTTTAAAGTGTAGAGTTACAGGACGTTGGTAAAAATAGATAGATAGCTGGGAGTGAAGGATCGTTTCCAAGCTATCACCATCATGTGAGGGGAAAATATACATTTTGATTAAAATTAAATACAGAGATATCAAAAGCTATGGAAGTTTGCTAGCGTTCGACGAGTAGGCCTTGGAATAAAAGGTCATTCTATGGAACTTTTCTCAATAAAAGTTATTGAATACATTCTAGAGAGATAATCCGCAGCCATGGTTGTAACGATCCACCGGTTTATTTTTTAAATTAAGCTCAGAACCTGGATTCGGTGTTGTATGGAACATATTAAAAAGTATGATAGAAATAGTCCTCCGTACGATCTCACACCTGCTTCGGTGGTCGAATGGTCTAAGACGTCACTCTCGCAATATACTGATAAAATGGAGATCCGGGTTCGAATACCAGTTGCGTGAAGTGAGGGTGTCCTCCCCCCCATTGTTTTCCCCTCTGTTTTGACGCGGGTGCATTTCCTTTCAAATTCTACCTTCCTTATTCCTATCACATTTATGTGATTAATATGTGTGCGTTTATTTTAAATTATAAGTGAGTTATACAACGAAACACATTTTTGAGTTTTCATTTTTTTTAAAAAAAGGAGATAAGTGGGATAATATGTGAAAACTTGAAGTTATAAAAGTAATAATAATAATAATACTTAGCACCGCGTCTTACTACCCGTTCGGGTTATACGCTTTAAGTACTAATTAATCTAATGGATTAGGAATTGGGAAGGTTGTATTAGAGGAAGTGAACTCGAATTTGCGTGGAGGGAGAGTGGGAAACCATTTAGGAACCCCCATCCCCAAGTTCACCCGACCGAGATTCGAACCTCGGTATCCCCGTCCTCAGCAGTCGAGCTTCAACACGACAAGAAGCGCGTTAGCTGACTACGCCACCGAGGCGGGTCTATAAAAGTAGTTGTGAGTATTGAAATGTTGTCGGTCAGACTCGAGCCATGGACCCTCCAGCTGGAGACCACTCTGGAATATAAACTAGGCTGCTTAATCTCGTGGGAGGTACACGTCAATGTTGCTGCACTCCGGGGCTGAAGGCAGGGGGGTGGAGGGGGGGGAGGATAATGTTAGAAACTATACCGCTCTCAATTTTTCTTATTTTTTTAAAAAAAAATATGGGTAGAGCAAATTCTGTCTCTTTGGGTATTAATTGTCCTTTTGTGAACAACATTTTCAGAAAAATGCCGCAGTGAGCCGCAAAGAGCTCCTTCCTTTTTTTATCTTAAAATAGACATTTACTAAAAACTCGTAAGAGCTGTGAAACAAAATAATATACATTTTTGCAGAAACACTCCACCAAATACAATAAATGTGAGGTAAAGTAGATAAACAGTTTTTTTTAAACAACAAATTTTTCTCTCGCAAGTAGAGGGTCCTAAAATCAATACAATATTTGTCAATCCCTGGTAGACAGGTTGGGAGATTTGTGATTTAATAATTGTACTTTAGGTTAAATTTGTTTCTAAACCCTTGTACTAACCGAATTGTTGGGAGCATTTCTAAAACAGTGAGACAGTTCTAAATCCAGATATTTGGAACGGGCCCATCAATGGAATTCCACCAGGCCTCGATATATTGACATTTCCCTGAGATATACAACATATTTTCTTTTCCTTTAATTAATTTAATTTTGTCCAAACATTTTTAAAATTATGGGTGACCTGGCGGTCTAGGGGTAAGGTGTCAAACCTCTTTGCTGGCAGCCGGGGTTCAATCCCCGGTCCCGGCACAGATTTATCTGATTACCAAACCCTTCCTTCACCTCTGACAAGACATCTGGTTAATATGTGGAATGCCAGGCCTCCACCGTGGTTCTGATCCCACGTTAAACTGTAGGTCTTCCATTTCATCACACAGTCACCCTACCATTACACATTAGCGTAAGTGCGTATAACCCGAACAGGTAGTAAGACTTGGTGCTAATAATAATAATAATTTTTAAAATTGACATTTTCAACTCTACATTTTACAGTGTGTATTAATTTATGTGAGACGTAACTGGGGTGTGGCTAGTAGACCTCAAAACAACACAAAAGTTCCTTATGAACACATGTACTATATTCAATGGTTCCCGAGATCAGGCTGGAAGTGTTAATAGTCCTACCTGGTACGCCACTGTTCGTGTAGCTGTATCCTTGCCTGTACACCAGCAATGAAACGTCACTTGCATAAACCCTGTATTTCAATTTTCAATCTTTACGCAATATTATCTAACTATTCTTTTATCATCTTCATATTTTTATGACACAATAAATCACGATTTCTATTTTCAAGACATATTTTGATTTTAATAATATGTTTAATGTTTTATATTATTATTTTATATTTATTTAATTGTTTTTTTATTTTTTTACAAAAAAAAAAGAGCTGAGCAATTTTATTCAACTCCAGCAACAGGATATAATAGTGTTTTAATTTTACTTTTTTGATATTTTCAAATAAAATAGGTCAGTGTATTTCATCTCTTTCTTTTTTTTGATAAAGATATTAATACTAAAACATAATAACCTTGTTTTTAAATGCGTGTGTTTTTAGTATGCTGGAGAGGACAAATGAGATTAATAAGATGTCACATTATTTTGTGCTTTGGATTTTCCACATTTTTTTCTTTTTTTAACTCTTTCCAAGGTCGGCTTTCTTCACTTAATTTTAACTTTAGTTTATTTACCACACGTTTTTACGATTTGTTTTTATTGTTTAACTATTTAGTGCCTTTACTAAACATTCTAAGCCCTTTTCAACTCTTGTAACTAGTTTCTGAAATCCTGGTCTTTTGACCAATCTTATTCTAAAAGCTCTTTTTTGTTCCCCTGAGACTTATGCTTCACGGCAACCTAAGAAGTATGTTGGGTCATCGATCTACCAGGAGGAAGCTCAAGTCTTATAGTAGTGAGACGAAAATATCATAAAACTAGTGATTATGGCAAAACTTTTCGGAGAAATACAATCAAATTGATCTGGACCACAAACTTCACTAAAGCTGGCCTGATTTGACGAAATTTCCAAATGAAAGGGAACTAGTTTAATAAACTAACATAATAAAGTGTACCTGTCTTGTCATAAAATGGGTTTGAGCTCTAATACATCTTGTTTCATTTGATAGTTACATTATATTAGTATGGACCATAAACAATTACTAAATACATCTACAATTTTGTGAGCAGTCTATATGATCGTACGCTTGACATTTCAAATATAATCATTTAAACTCCTGACGCCGTGAGATAAATTTAATACTAGAAGTCATACAGTTGTGTGATGCGGGGAGTATTATCATCAAATACAAGGCTGAAGCTATCACAAGATATATTTATGGTATTAACGCCGTGAGATAGATGTAATACTACATCTTATACAGTTATGTGTAACTTAAAGTATCATTATCAAATACAAGGCTGAAGTTACCAAAATATATATTTAAACTTTATGGTAATACGTAATGATACAGTGCAATTACATAGTATAATTATCTTAAATAAAGTTTTAATTTAAACTCTAGTTATTGTTTCTGCAAAATGTGAATACTTTTGACTAATCCAACTACTCTAGTATTGTCTAAGGGATTACTCTCTACGGAACAACAGTGCGAATTCTTCTTGTTTGAATAAAAAATATTTATAAACCTGTGTTTTGAGTCGTATAAAGAAAGTAACGGCTTTTCATTTCGTAACATGAAAAACTTTCATCGCTGTCTTGAAAGTAGCCAACATTGTTCAAATCCCTTTTATGGAACCCTTGTGAATTTTCACTCAACCCCTTTTGCTCGGCAACTATTCCAATTTATTTTGAACTTTCTATAAGATTTCTTACAAAAGCCCCGTGCACAACTTTTAGTCCCCCAAAAGCCAATTACGATGTAGTGAATGAGCTGAAATTTTAAACCTTTCCTTAATCTGGTGATCATTCCTTAGTTTCTTTTAGAGCTATTCCGGTAAATATTCTTTTCCGAGAATAGGTAATCTACCATGCTACCTAATGATCTTTAATAGATAATAGAGTCCATTTATTGTTGAGCAATAATTTGTAATATACTTTTGCTGTAAAATGCTATATTAAAGTGTAAAAAGTACCTAAGGAATGCTTTTTAACTATAGAATACAGACATAACATTACAAATATGAATACATATATCTAAAAATTTATTTTAATATGAAACCTATTATTTAAAACTGGAAAATCACGTTGCTACAATGGCAAGGGGAAAATATTACATTGTATTTATATTGCTGGTAATTTTAACTAAAAATGTAAAGAGAACCCATACAGTAAGATAAGAAGTTTTTGATAACTTTTTAAATAAGCTTTTTAATTAATAGTTCAAATAAAACATAATTACACAATGCCTAATTTTTGTGACTTTCAATCAATCCTATAACAATCAGGGGTTATTAGTACACTGGAAATCATCTCTGAGGGAGCTGCATGACTTTATTGGGGAAAAGCCTTGTCATTCTCTCTTTTTCATTTGGTCAATCTTATCTTAAGCACAAGATAAATCTCGCAACGCTGGCTCAGCGATGTTGCCAGACGTTCCTTCTTACCCCAGCACTCCACCTTCAGGCTAAAAGTAAGAAGATTTGGCAACAATGCACTGAGAGAGATTGAAGATAAAGTTGTTGTTTTTCATAAGACCTGCAATTCTTTCAACAATGATATCGGGTGTAGTCACTCTCTCTATTAATTTATTATTGGATTTGTAGTCAATAATGTTAATTTTTTATTAAGTTAAATAGAAAACAAATGGGTAATAATATATTCAATAGTACATAATATTAATAGAAAATAACCATTGTTCACGTCGGTTAGTCTTTCAAATTATGTAAAAAAAAGTGTTTAAAAATAAACCCTGGATCGTCGATTGATTGCTCAGAATTTTAAACTCAAATAACTTGAGATGAACTATTAAATTAGGAAACCTTTGAGCAGCCTCCATATTGAAACGAATAACCAGATTTAAAAAAACATGTCATACGTCATTCGACCCAGATTCAAAGAATATTCCTGCCATATTTTTTGTTAAAAATGATCCAAGTATTTTATAGTTATCTTGGAACAAACATCCGGACAGACAAATGAATAAAATTACAAAAAAAATCGGATTAAAAGATGACACTAGATTTTGTAAAAAAAAACCTCTCAATCGTTTCCTGTGTTTTTATTTACGAATGTGTTTTTCTCGCGTCGCGTTCCTCCTCTTTTATCCATTCTTTAATTCCCCTTTTATCGGCAGCATCAAGTTAAAGACGTTTAGACAAGGATTGACGGGTTTAACACGCCATTTCCTTCTCGGCTTACCCAGAGTGGTGCCACGTAACAGGATATGCACTGGGTACTTCCATAGCTCAAGTTATATGCAACCAGGAATTATAAGAAACCATGAATTATATGGAACCTTGAACTTTACGGAACCTTAAAATTTACAGAGCCTTCAACATTACAGAACCTTGAACTTTACGGAACCTTGACTTTACAGAACCTTCAACATTACAGAACCTTGAACTTTACGAAACCTTCAACATTACATAACCTTCAACATTACAGAACCTTGAACTTTACGGAACCTTCAACATTACGGAACCTTCAACATTACAGAACCTTGAACTTTATGGAACCTTGAACTTTACAGAACCTTCAACATTACAGAACCTTGAACTTTACGGAACCTTGACTTTACAGAACCTTCAACATTACAGAACCTTGAACTTTACGGAACCTTCAACATTACAGAACCTTGAACTTTACGGAACTTTGAAATATCAAGACTAGGTTACCATACGATAGTCTATATCCGTTGGATAGTTTTTCACTCGAATAGTTATACTTTGTTTTTTAAATACACTCTTGGGGATGGTAGCGGATAGTGTCGTGCCGTGTCGTGGAGTGTCGCCAGGATAGGCAGAGCCTATCAAAACTTTACCGGTGATGTGTTCTCACCAACTTGCTCCACCGTTTGACCAATAATACGTAGCAGCGTAGTGTCGTGGAGCGTCGCCAGGGTAAGCAAAGCTTTATTAAAACTGTACCTGTGTCACGTTTTATCCCACCCAACCCCCATTTGACCAAACATACATAGACTACGTTCTACATACCTCTTATTAGAATTTGAATGTATGATCATTGATTGAATGTTTTAGTGAGTGACCCGCCTCGGTGGCGTAGTTGGCTAACGCGCTAGTCGTGTTGAGCTCGGCTGCTGAGGACGGGGAGATCGAGGTTCGAATCTCGGTCGGGTGAACAGGGGGTGGTTTTGCCTACATGGTTTTCCACTCTCCCTCCACGCAAATGCGGGTTCACTTCCTCTAATTCAACCTTCCCAATTCCTAATCCATTAGAGTAATTAGTACTTAAAAGCGTATAACCCGAACGGGTAGTAAGACGCGGTGCTAAATATTAATTATTATTTTAGTGAGTGATGAGAACATTTTGCAGGTACATCTTAAACCTAGCTCTGCTTACCTTGGAAACACTGCATGACAAGACACGGGGAAATAGGAAGAAAAAAAGGGGGGAGGGGCATGTTTTCAAAGCTCAGCTCCGAGGCACGTTCCAACAGAATCAAAGTAACACGCGGGCGTTGTACAATACCCGCAAAGTTTTCATCGTCTCTCCTTAAGCTACGAAAGAGTTCTTCTTCTTCTTCTTTTAATATAGTTCTAATTTTGAAACTTATCAGTCGACTAACCCGATGAAACAAGTTTCCAATCTCTTGTTTTAAGTCTAGACGAGCCGAACTTGGGGGGTCACATACTCGGTATTTTCCAAATGAGTGAACAAACTTTTTAAGAGGTACATTTTCTAGGTCAGACAATACGGTCGGCTATAAATCTCGGTCACCCATACCAACAGGAAGTCGAACCACGGGATTTAAGATACGTCACATTACTGTGGATTCATAGTTATTTTACATTCCACTCTAATATATTTTCTGCACCCGTCAAAATTATGCACGTATAATTATATATTTAAAAAAAAGTTTAATAGCTTTGTATAACTCGCATTTGTGTTTTAGAATGATTGTAAACAGCTGTAAAAAAAATACATAAAAATTACCACACTTACAGGGATTTGAAGCCTAACTGACAAGTTTTATATACCTACCGCTCTAACAACTGATCCAACGGGGGTAACTTCCACGTCGGTGTGTTTGGTTTGATGTAGAATTCCCACCAAACCCTTCCTTCACCTCTGACAAGACATCTTGTGAATGTGTGGAATTCCCAGGCCTCCACCGTGGTTCGGAGCCCACGTTAAACTGCAGGTCCTCCATTTCATCTCACAATCCCCATTACACATTATCGTAAGTGCGTATAAACCGAGCGGGTAGTAAGACGCGGTGATAATAATAATAATAATAATAATATCATTTGATAATTTAATGTCTTATTTTTTCCGGGATTGTTCCAAACTTTCTCTACGGGTCAGATTCTCATTGGTCCCAGAGAGTTCTTAGAGCTTATCACGTCACCGTAATTATCTGGCGGCGCCATCTGACATCGTCTGGAAAGTTAGTTCGCTCGTCGGCCGCATCTGTCGCTCGGCATCTAGCCGCCCTAAGTGACGGATGACAAAAGCTACTGTCTTGATGGAGCAATGGGTGCCTTTTACAATTATTGTAAAGAAAGTTTCTGACTTCTTACTGTGGTATTATTTAAATTGAAAAAAAAATGACACCTACACAAAGGAATCTAACCAGGGAGCTTTGACTTAGTACTCCAATGCTCTAAGCACTGAGATATCCATAAGTAATCCCGTGCCCAGGGTCATTCTTCACTCATTTTTGAGGCAGAGTTTGTGTTGGACGTGTGGACATAGTTAAATATATATATGAGCTATTGATTTAAGATCGACCTTGGGCACGGGATTACTTAGATCAGTGGTTAGAGCATTGGTGTACTAAGCCAAATGTCCCGGTTTCGATTCCCGTGTTCAGGTTTCATTTTTTCAATTCAAATAATATGATATCTAGACGTGGCTATAAGCGTAATTAACGAGTATAATAGCTTGGCTAATTGATTCATTTTACTGTATATTCACACGTTGACTGAGATGAGCTCTAGACAAGAAATAAGCGCGAGCTGCGTTGGTCGTTCTGCACCAGTAGAAACAATTTCAGCTCTGTCCGCACCTCCCAAAGAAATATACGGGATAAACCCAATCTAATATCAAAACCAACCGACACGATTAGAGCGCATGCGCCTTCAGAGTGAGATACAAGCGAACTACGCCTACTGTTGTTAAATTGTTATTTATCCGTGCAAGTCTGCACTATGTACATCCGTCGTAGCCCAGTTCGTGGAAATATCAGCCAGTACTGATGTACCGTTGTCCAGGGGACGTCCACATATACTAATAGTACATCCTTTTTCCGTGGAGGATCTTTCCATGTCCTGATGAGATGAGGGAGTGATGGATAGGAAATATGACGGGGAGGAGAAAATGAAGATCTTGACCTAGCTTAAGCCTAACCAGACTCTGGTGGCTGTTGTGGATTTGGGGAAGAATGGAAGGATTAAGCTGAGAGGAAATGATTAGAAACGAGTAAGTGCTGATAAGAATTGGAAAAAAAATAAGACAAACGTTAAAACAATAAAAGATAAAAAGATGAATTGGCTAGGACATTGGATGAGATAGTAATGCCTGGTGAAGAATCTAATTGAAGAAATGATAAATGGATAGAGAGGAAGGCGATAACATAATTGTGTTGGATTCAATCAAGGTCGGAGGAAGAAACGAAAACACTTGAGAGACCTGTCCGGCATCCATAGGCCTAGAGGAGGACCGTAACTGGACCTGACAAGAGGGATTATGGGGGATGAAGGTTACCGTTGGGATAATTCCCCTTTCAGGAAGAATATCCTAGGTACGAGCTGGAAATAAGAAACCGCGACCCCTAGGTTGGCAGCCAGGAGATTTGAGTATGTAGTGACGTGTGTTTATTTATTTACTGGTGACCTGGCGGTCTAGGGGGTAAGGTGTCAGACTTCTGTACTGGTGGGCCGGGGTTCAATCCTTGGTCCCGGCACAGATTTATCTGATTACCAAACCCTTCCTTCACCTCTGACAAGACATCTTGTGAATGTGTGGAATGCCAGGCCTACCACCGTGGTTCGGATCCCACGTTAAACTGTAGGTCCTCCATTTCATCTCACAATCACCCAACCATTACACATTAGCGTAAGTGTGTATAACCCGAACGGGTAGTAAGACGCGGTGCTAATAATATATAACATATTTATTTACTATGTTAGAGCTTGTGGTCCCACAGTTGATTTAATAACCATGGACTATCAGAACATCTCCCTAGAGCTTACCAATATATAATATTATAAGATAATGGATTAGAAGAATATTTGGTCCAAAGAGGGATAAAGATGGAGGAGAGTGGGGAGTTTACATAATGATGAGTTAAATGCCCTGTACTCATCACCATACATTGTTAGGGTAAACAAGTATCGCAGGCTACGGTGGGCAGGACATGCAGCGCGAATAGGAGAATCTAAAACCACGAGCAAGGTATTAACTAGCAAACCCAATGGGAAGAGACGAATGGAAAGACCTAGACGCAGATGGGAGGATAATATTATAATGTAAATTAAACAGATAGAGTGTAATGAGGTGGACTGGATAGAACTAGCTCAAGTTAGAGATAGGGTTTAATGAGGTGGACTGGATAGAACTAGCTCAAGTTATAGATAGGGTTTAATGAGGTGGACTGGATATAACTATCTCAAGATAAGGATAAAGTGTAATGAAGTGGACTGGATAGAGCTAGCTCAAGATAGGGATAGGGTGTAATAAGGTGGACTGGATATAACTATCTCAAGATAGGGATAGGGTGTAACGAGGTGGACTGGATAGAACTAGCTCAAGATAGGGATATGGTGTAATGAGGTGGACTGGATAAAACTAGCTCAAGATAGGGAAAGGGTGTAATGAGGTGGACTGGATAGAGCTAGCTCAAGATAAGGATATGGTGTAATAAGGTGGACTGGATATAACTATCTCAAGATAGGGATAGGGTGTAACGAGGTGGACTGGATAAAACTAGCTCAAGATAGGGATGGGTTGTAATGAGGTGGAGTGGATAGAACTAGCTCAAGATAGGGATAGGGTGTAATGAAGTGGACTGGATAGAACTAGCTTAAGATAGGGATAGGGTGTAATGAGGTTGACTGGATAAAACTATCTCAAGATAGGGATGGGTTCTAATGAGGTGGACTGGATGTAACTAGTTCAACATAGGAATAAGTGGAGTAATTTTGTAAGTGCGGCAATCAACTCTCAAGTTCCTAGTGCCACAGAGCAAGTGAGTATAACATAAAGGATATTATGGATAAAGTGTAGAAATTATAATCCATCATAATAAAATGCAATATGCCTATGTGTGTTATGTAGGCAAGAGTTTTCTATTTCGAGGAATATGACATCACAGCTCCCCCCTTCTTTTGACGACATGTTCCGTAAATATATGTTATTTATTTTGAAGGAAATGAGGGGTAAGGCATCCGCCATTAATTTATGAAAGAGTTTAGAGCGAGAGTAGTTTAAACCACACGAAAAACAAATAAGAAACTTACAAAATATGAGCTGTAGATCTTCTGAAATAACAGAAGAAGAAAACATTTCCTTATCTCTCAAGCTCAGAGGTTTAAGTTCAACTGGGTCCAGTAGGAAGGTAGGCTGACCTCTTAAGTCAATGGTCTTTTGTTCGATGCCAGACGCTAGTTGAATAATTATCTGGTTGTGTATATGTTCTTCCCAAAATTGCTTCTTACTGTTTGGGCTATACTCATATGTATCAATAACGCTTATTTTTTAGGGTTAAGGAAGGCTGAATTCAATGAAAGAGCCCCCCTTTTTTGGGGTAGAAAATTTTCGCTTGAGGTGAAAAACACCCAGCCAAGATTCGAACGCCAACCTCCCCGTCATCATGGGCAGTCCGGTCTATTGCGAGAGTGACACCTTAGACCATACAACCACCGAATTCGGGTGGCTGGAAGATTAATACAAAGTGGTTCTTTCTTAGTTTAAGATGGTTTGTAAGTCGTTTGGCTTAATAACCTTGTGTTAATAGGGAAATGAACTTTTTATTGAATTTGATTTGTTTTATCGTACCCTTTCTGAACCGATTGAATACACGACTTATAGACTGACTTAAATCAATAACATACACAACGCACATCCCCCAGGCTGTTAACTTATCACTGTTAAAAAAGGGAGGAATCCCCCATTTAAAAAAAAAATTATACATTGTTCGGATGTGCCAGGAATTGAACCCGGGACTTTGAAAAATGTTTATTTGTACGTTCAAAGTGTTTTTAAATTTATCTTCCCCCCCCCTTTTTTTTTATCGCCGCGTCCTATTATTTTTTCAGGTTGTACGCATATATACTAATTACGCTAATTTTATAGAGATTATTATTATTATTATTATTATTATTAGCACCGCGTCTTACTACCCGTTCGTGCTATACGCACTTACGCTAATGTGTAATGGTAGGGTGATTGTGAGATGAAATGGAGGACCTACAGTTTAACGTGGAATCCGAACCACGGTGGAGGCCTGGCATTCCC
>CABFVX010004004.1:13433-29183 GCA_902151425.1 Timema shepardi | reverse complement strand
GGGGGGGGGGTTGTTGAAAACTTAACTTCAATTCATAGGTGTTAACACTTCATCGACATCAACCTGAACCGTTTCACGTGGACAAATGATCTTCAAGGAGGAGGTTTTCAAATGTTTTATGTCCAAGGTTCCTCTTGACTCGCGGGCCCGCAATATTGTGCTGTCAATATTACGATTCAACACTAATGTATTATTTTTCTTTTGGCGTCTCGAGTGTCTCAGCTGTGTTGAGGGAACGCGAACACTCCCGACAATGTCCGAGCACTCCCGACTATGTACGAACACTCCCGACTATGTCCGAACACTCCCGACTATATCCGAGTACTCTCGACTATGTTCGAACACTCCCAAATATGTCCGAGCACTCCCGACAATGTCCGAGCACTCCCGACTATATCCGAGTACTCCCGACTATGTTCGAACACTCCCGACTATATCCGAGTACTCCCGACTATGTTTGAACACTCCCAAATATGTCCGAGCACTCCCGACTATATCCGAACCCACCCGAAATAATATTATCTTACTTATCTACTAGAGTAGTCATTTGCCAATTCAAGATACGTTTATACAAAAACCTAATACTTTTATTCACGTATAAAGCAAAAATCGTTTGTAAAATATTTAAAAAGATAATTTATTTAATTGTGTAAAATATAAAAATGTATGGGTAATTCTTTCTCTTGTAATAATCTTATAGTTTCTATGAGTCGGTGGGTCGTAAAAAAAATGTAACGGCGGTTCGTGGGTTGAAGATCTCTGCTCTAAAGTGTCACTCTCAACGTAGACTGGACTGACTATAAACGGAGATATCGGGGTTTGAATCCCAGTCGGGCGTTATGAACTTGGTTTTTATCCCAAATGGTATTACATTCTCTCACTCTCTACATGCGAATGTGGGTACACTTCCTCTAAATGCAACCTTCCTCATCCCTTAAATATTAGCTTACTTAGTCCATGTGCGTACAGGCAGGTCAGGGATTAAGACTCAGTATTAATAAAAAATATTAAATAAAAAAATAATCCGCCTCGGTGGCGTAGTTGGCTAACGCGCTGGTCGTGTTGAAGCTCGACTGCTGAGGACGGGGAGATCGAGGTTCGAATCTCGGTCGGGTGAACTGAGAGAGGTTTTTCCTAAATGGTTTTCCACTCTCCCTCCACGCAAATGTGGGCTCACTTCCTCTAATTCAACCTTCCCAATTCCTAATCCACTAGAGTAATTAGTACTAAAGCGTATAACCCGAACGGGTATTAAGACGCGGTGCTAAATATTATTATTATTATTAGTAGTAAAAAAATAATAATAATGTATTGTAGATCCCACTCTATAAAGTGTTGTTATTCCCTTGTTGCACCGAGACCTGGTCTGTTAAATCCAGTGACGTCATACGGCTTGTCCAGCCCCGCTCAGCCGTTGATGAAGGGATTGTCCTGTCTTCCAGTGAAGAGAGTCTGCCTGCCTGCCCTGGTCTGTTCTGTGACTTCACCGCCGCTGATTGATATCAGATAATTAAAATGGGATACAGGGGACCACCGGTGGATCAAGGTGGTCAAACTGTGGGCCGCGGCTATCGGTGGTACGGACCAGATACCGACCAAGGTATCGATTCCCGGAAATGTTTATATCCACGCTACCAAACACGTGCCACGCGTGAACGGATGTTTTATCTGATGAAAAGGAATAGAAACACGAAATGTCACGGATTTTTGACGCGCGTTTGTCATCAATGAACGTGACTTTTACGCGAGATTTAATTACTAACATTCGTATTCTTTCAGTCAATGAAATATATATATATATAAAGTAGGACTTAGATTTGATTTAACCTTTAGTTTTTTTTGGTAATAATAAGGGGCTCAAAATAAGGTATTGACCCACTTCAGTGGCCGCACGGTCTAAGGTGCTACTCTCGCCATAGACTAGATCGTTGATAGCGGGAAGATCTTGGCTCAATCCCGGTTGGATATACTGAGGGAGGTTTTCTCTAAAGCGTTTTCCACTCTCTTAATGCAAATGCTTGTACACTTCCTCTGAATTAAACCTTCCTTAACCTGAACCCATTAGCGTAATTTGTACATAATCACGTTACACGAATGGATAGTAAGAAGCGGTAAAATGGGGGGAAAGAATCTGAAATACGCTCCCCCCTTTTTTTAGTATTTTTAATTTGCAATGGGGCCCTTTTGACCAAAACAGTTTAACTCTCCTGCATTAGACCATTTGACCACTGACCAATCCATGTAAACATCTCTCTTTATTTACTAACCCGCCTCGGTGGCGTAGTTGGCTAACGCGCTTGTCGTGTTGAAGCTCGACTGCTGAGGACGGGGAGATCGAGGTTCGAATCTCGGTCGGGTGAACTGGGGCTGGTTTTTCCTAAACGGTTTTCCACTCTCCCTACACGCAAATGCGGGCTCACTTCCTCTAATTCAACCTTCACAATTCCTAATCCATTAGAGTAATTAGTACTTAAAGCGTATAACCCGAACGGGTAGTAAGACGCGGTGCTAAATATTATTATTTATTTACTACTTAGCCAGTCTCTCTCTGTATCTCCCACTGTAATTCCCCCCTCTCTCTCTCTCTATATATATATATATATATATATATATGTGTGTTTTCTAAGAAGCCCCGTGGTGTAGTGGTCAATGCACCTGACCTCGAGCTCAGAGGACCAGGGTTCGGTTCCCGGCTGGTAACGTGGATATTTTTCCCGATAGAGGAACTACCCTGACGGTCACAAGGGTCAGGTTAACTATGTTTAGGTCAGATTGTGTTTCCATTTGTTCCACCCCTTCATCCCTCTTATTACAATCATCCCATCTGCTCCTCCCATCTCTTTATTGCCCTCCTTTGCTTTCATTTTCCTTCATACTTCATTTTTATTCTTCTTTTTTTATGGGGGGCGTTCTATCCTTCTTTGCTTCAAACAGACATAGTTTTGTTTTAATTCTATTTCTTCCAAACCAGTTTTTAATTAATTTAAGGGAGATCTGGCGGTCTAGGGGGTAAGGTGTCGGACTTCTGTGCTGGCGGCCGGGGTTCAATCCTCGGCCCCGGCACAGATTTATCTGATTACCAAACCCTTCCTTCACCTCTGACAAGACATCTTGTGAATGTGAGGAATGCCAGGCCTCCACCGTGGTTCGGATCCCACGTTAAACTGTAGGTCCTTCATTTTATCTCACAATCACCCTACCATTACACATTAGCGTAAGTGTTTATAACCCGAACGGGTAGTAAGACGCGATGCTAATAATAATAATAATAATAATAAATTTAAGAAATCAAATCCAAATTTTAAAACTCAACCCTTCACAGGTTTATCTGTTTGTGTAAAGGGCTACTAATTTTAAAATTTCAGCCCTTATGCTTGCGGTACATATCGCGCAATCTTCAAGACAGACAGACAAACATCTTCTTCATTTCATTAATATAGTTAGAATGAAGATTACATTTTGTTCCTCAAGTTTTGAACATTTTTCACAAAGTTAAAGTTTCCAGAAAGTTGGTAACAACTATCCTACTTGTTTCTTTTTATCTGTTCAGTTGGTATCTGGGGACGTTTACAAAACAATTTTATAACTTAAGTTAAATTGTTTTATTGCGAAAAAATTGTTTTTTTTTTAAGAAAGGGAGTTTGATACCAGTAGATGATTTATAGACATGACCATCAAACTTTTATGGCTTTTTTTTTAACACTTGGCTCCGATCGAGTTAAATCACCGCGAAAACAACTGAACATATATTCAATTTGTTTTGTTGTCCCAGCGCGTAGCCAACTTTAACAAAGAAACATTTCCCAACTTGGTGTTCTTTGTTTGTTCGTCCTATAACTTCCAAAAAGGTCCCACTCACTATGCTGTCGAGCTTTTGTGGAGCTCGTAAATCATATTAAATAGTAATTATTTACATTAGTAATAATTTCAACAACTTCTTCCAAAAAAGATTATTGAAATTCGTGATCGTTGGAGGGCTTTAGGAGGATTCTGAAAGTTGGAAACTCTAATAAAACCACTTTACCAGTAAACTAGAGTCACGATCTATCTAGCCTAAAGTGGCGGCATTTTGAGCAGGATAACAGAAAATACGAATAATACCGAACCCTATGTAAATGATTTTTAGTATGGGCTTGCTTTACGCACATATTCTTTGACAGATCTTCTGTTTCCAGCCAAATCAATGCAGTGCTGCTATCTACACCTCCCTTGACCCATCTTCTGTTTCCATCCAAATCAAAGCAGTGCTGCTATCTACACTTCCCTTGACACATCTTCTGTTTCCAGCCAAATGAAAACAGTGCTATCTACACCTCCCTTGACACATCTTCTGTTTCCAGCCAAATAAAAACAATGCTTCTATCTACACCTCCCTTGACACATCTTCTGTTTCCAGCCAAATAAAAACAGTGCTGCTATCTACACCTCCCTTGACACATCTTCTGTTTCCAGCCAAATTAAAGCAGTGCTGCTATCTACACCTCCCTTGACACATCTTCTGTTTCCAGCCACATAAAAACAGTGCTGCTATCTACACCTCCCTTCACACATCTTCTGTTTCCAGCCAAATCAAAGCAGTGCTGCTATCTACACCTCCCTTGACACATCTTCTGTTTCCAGCCAAATAAAAACAATGCTGCTATCTACACCTCCCTTGACACATCTTCTGTTTCCAGCCAAATGAAAACAATATTGCTATCCACTCCTCCCTTGACACATCTTCTGTTTCCAGCCAAATAAAAGCAATGCTGCTATCTACACCTCCCTTGACACATCTTCTGTTTCCAGCCAAATGAAAACAGTGCTGCTATCTACACCCACCAAGACTGCAATAGTATTCTGTATTATATGCCAACCACATGTATAGCCGTTATGCTTTTATGTCTCCGATGTAACAGTCGTAAAGCATTTATGTTCAATTATTTTTATTAATTATTAGTGGATATGTACCAGTTTGTTTGTTTTAAAACTCACTTGTTAACACGGATAACCGGGCCGGATAATCACGACTCTAGTGTAGCTCAAAACATTCTAAGTGCATCATGTTAAGAATTATGTCTTGTTCATTTAGTTACTACAGCCTTAATGATTATATTTTAATTTAAAGTTGAAATATCTCCTGTAATCAGTTCTTGCACTCAAGTTGATATTGACCTACTTTGTGGTTTTAGTAGTCAAAGAGTTCCTGGCTAACAGATCCACATGTACCGGGTTTGATCCCTGGCGCTTCCAAAGTTGATATATGAAGCAGTGGGTCTGTAACGGGGGTCAAACTCGGTCTCATGAGTGCCAACGAAGAGCTACTTGAATAAAGAAGTTGCGACTCTGGTCTAGAGAACTGAGATTAACGTACAGGGGATTAATTTTGCTGACCACGTGTCCCCTTCTATCCGCAAATGTTATCACTATCTTCACCAACATGCGGAGGCTGGTTGGTCGATATAGCTCGCTTGCGGGATCAAACCATGTACTTTTTTTGGTCTAAGTTGATATTTTACCAAATTGACCATAAAGTTAGACATAAAACAAATTAATACTAGGCTCAATAGTACATTATAGGAGTGACCTGGCGGTCTAGGGGTAAGGTGTCAGACTTCTATGCTGGGGGCCCGGGGTTCAATCCTCGGTCCCGGCACAGATTTATCTGATTGCCAAACCCTTCCTTCACTCTCTGACAAGACATCTTGTGAATGTGGGGAATGCCAGGCCTCCACCATGGTTCGGATCCCACGTTAAACTGTAGGTCCTCCATTTTCATATCACAACCACCCTACCATTACACATTAGCGTACGTGCGTATGACCTGAACGGGTAGTAAGACGCGGTGCTAATAGTAATAATAATAATAATAATAATAATAATAATAGTACATTATATTCATAGATGATAACACTTCAGTCTTACAGTATTCATAAAAATGTTTAAAAAAAATACATCCTACAAGTACTAGATCGATTATTTATAACTTAAATCCATATTAATTTATAAGAAAAACCTTAAAGCGGCCACCATATTGAAACGGATCTAGATGTAGATCAAACTTCGTTTTAGAAGAACTTTTTATCAAACCAAAATACTACTACACAGTAGGAATGAGTTCTGGTATGAAATAAGTCCTATGATGGGCTTTCTATCAAAATCTGGGTATAGTCCCTTGGAATAGCAGCCACACATTATTTTGAGTAAGATCTTCAAACGATGGTCACCTGGCGGTCAAGGGGGTAAGGTGTCAGACTTCTATGCTGACGGCCGGGGTTCAATCCTCGGTCCCGGCACAGATTTATATGATTACCAAACCCTTCCTTCACCTCTGACAAGACATCTTGTTGTGAATGTGGGGAATGCCAGGCCTCCACCGTGGTTCGGATTCCACGTTAAACTGTAGGTCCTTCATTTCATCTAGCAATCACCCTACCATCACACATTAGCGTAAGTGTGTATAACCCGAACGGGTAGTAAGACGCGGTGCTAATAATGATCTTCAAACGCTTGTTAGTATGATCCCTTAAAACGTTCCAACCCAGGATCTTTTTTTATATATTTTTAACTCTGGAAAATCAGATCGTTTGAAGATATTTGCTCAACCGCGCTAACTTTGGTGAAGTGGCGTTTTCTTTACGATGAACCTGTTTCTGATTTGTGATTAATTACATCTCTATTCTCCGCGCTGGTGTCGACTGGAGTGGAACTCACTACTGTACTAATGAGGACAGTGAGATAACAAAGGTAACCTCTCCCCCCTTAGCTCCCAGGACTACGCCCCCCTCCATAGAAGGGCAGGGAAACCCCCCCACCTTCTTTCGTTTCCACCTGAGGTGATCCGATTCCTTTGACGCTTGAACATCCAGTTACTAACCAACTCCTCCTCCTTGACTTGAGATGAATTGGTCTCCGTTCCAGATATTTCACTTCGCTGGAGTTCAATGGAGGGATTCCCCTTTGGGTTGAGGAGTGTGGAAAGGGGGGGGGGGTGCTCGTCGAGATTTTGAGGGGGTAGCATGGGATAAAGCGGGAAATATCACACCCAGATGTTGAGTGTTGTGCGTACCAGAAGATCTGTTCAAACAGGCCAGGTGTTGATTGGTCAATAAGGTTGTTTTACAATCCGGTATTTCACTGGAATGACAAGGAATAGGGTAAAATACCTATACTCTATTCACGGTAGGAATTACTCTCTGAAAGCTCTTTTTTCCTACCAATATTCTGCTATATAATAGATTTCTGGTATAGAAAAAGGCCTTTCAGAAAACAATTACTACGGTGAACGGGCTAGTAACGCTACAAAGTTGAATCGAGTAGAGCTGAGAATAGTACAACGCGTAAAATATCTTGGAAAAGTGATTGAAACGGATGTTGGGAGTAAAGATGAACCAATAAGAAGAGGACAGAAGGTGGAGTGGTTAGACCTCCATGTCGGGGGTCCGGGGTTCAATCCTCGGTCCCGGCACAGATTTATCTGACTACCAAACCCTTCCTTCACCTCTGACAAAGACATCTTGTGAATGTGGGGAATGCCAGACCTCCACCGTGGTTCGGATCCCACGTTAAACTGTAGGTCCTCCATTTCATCTTCACAATCACCCTACCATTACACATTAGCGTAAGTGCGTATAACCCGAACGGGTAGTAAGACGCGGTGCTAAATATTATTATTATTTTGTAATTTTAGTCATGAGTGTCTAGATAAACGTTTAATTAACACCATTATAGAGGATTTCAAGAAAAACGTTTTTTTTTCTCTTCTCTTATTTCTCTTCAGTAAACTACCGTTAGTTTTATGGTTAGATATTTAATTGTAGAATATCCTCAGGGGGAAACCCTATGAAACCCCAGGGGTACCAACTTTAAACCCCAATCAGTAAAATAGTTTCGGTTCTAGTCCGAGATACAAACGGTTGGTCACGTGAAAAACACTTTTTTTTTTGTTTCAGAAGTTCATGAAACTTCTACATTAATTTATCAAAATTTAGAGTTCGATCTTTTTTGACGATCACAATAACTTCTTTCTCCGAGAGTCCGAAACAAATTATTAAAAAAAAAATACCAGATGTTTCAAAATTTCCGAATGAATCGGATATATAAACTTTCATTTATTAAGTGTGCCCTTTCAGAGAGTATTCTTTGGACGACATCTTGTGGCCGTGGTAAGCAGATGACGTCATTAGTTCTTTAACCCCCCCGACACGTCTCCCCAGAGTCGAACGGACCAAACGACTAGTTGATAATAATAATAATAATAATAATAATATTTAGCACCACGTCTTACTACCCGTTCGGGCTATACGCTTTAAGTACTAATTACGCTAACTGATTGAGAATTGGGAAGGTTGAATTAGAGGAAGTGAACCCGCATTTGCGTGGAGGGGGAGTGGAAAACCATTTAGGAAAAAAACCACCCCTCAGTTCACCCGACCGAGATTCGAACCTTGATATCCCCGTCCTCAGCAGTCGAGCAGCTCAACACGACAAGCGCGTTAGCCAACTACGCCACCGAGGCGGGTCACACGACTAGAAAACGATCCAAAGGAGAGAGGTTTTACCACAACTATGTAGAGAAACTAAGTCTTCTCCTCTTCGCGAACAGGCTCGAGATAAATAATAAAAACTTGGCTAATGGACGTCGTTTATGGGGAGCGAGGGAGGGTGTGTCAGGCGTCCAAACGGGGCGCCGTAAAAGACAGGCCCGTAGCCAACATTAAGATGACGATAACCCGCACACCAGATTATAGCTATGGATGTGTCTTTAAAAACTATCAACCTCTGTGGAACAAGGGCCTAACTCATGACTACGCCCAACAGATGGTTTTTGTGACGAAGGAGACATGTTTTCCAGTCACTCTTGTAGAATGACCCGGGTGGTCTCCCCCTTGTCTAGGAGGTGGGGAATCCCTTCTCCTAATGTTGTGGGGTGACCTGGCGGTCTAGGGGGGTAAGGTGTCAAGACTTCTGTGCTGGAGGGTCCGGGGTTCAATCCTCGGTCCCGGCAAAGATTTATCTGATTACTAAACCCCTTCCTTCACCTCTGACAAGACATCTTGTGAATGTGGGGAATGCCAGGTCCTCCACCGTGGTTCGGATCCCACGTTAAACTGTAGGTCCTTCATTTCATCTCACAATCACCCTACCATTACACATTATCGTAAGTGCGTATAACCCGAACGGGTAGTAAGACGCGGTGCTAGTAATAATAATAATCCTAACGTTGTGACGTCCGTCTCTGCTGCTTCCCTATGACGTCACAGTATCCAATAACCTCTCGACAAGTGATGAGTGAAACCATGGAACAAGGACCGTGAGAAAATGGAATTTTCTTTTCCTCCTGCTTCGTCTTGCATTATACATGGCTCTTTGAGAAGGGGTTGAGAAGTACGGGTTGGTAGGGGGGTGAGAAGAAATATGAGCTACGGGGTGGGGGGGGTGTAATAGGGAGGTAGGGGCCCCCAACAAACCCAACTAAGGAGGAACCGTATTGTTATTGCCTGCGCTTCATGTTATTAAATCTTCAAATTACTTTTTTTTTCTCTCCGCGAGCGATAATGAATATAATTTATGGGCTCCATTTCCTAATAATGACCTTGAATGAACCGAGCGTGGCTCCTGTAATAATAGCAGGAGGAGCCTGAGGAGCGCTATCAAGTGTGTCACGGTGGCTAATAAGGCACTATTCACACTGCAGATGACAATGTAAGTAATTCGCTCAGCGAGGTTCTCTTGTTTATTTGTTGATAGTGGCTCTCCCCTCTTCCTCTGACGAGTATAAACACTCGCTCTACTAGTTGCATCTATACAACATTGAGTTGCATTTACAAATAAACTTTACTTTGTTTTCTATTCTAAATAAAATATATAGTCTATGTTTCTATGAACTTTCTTTTATAAATCTACATTTTTCAAGGAAGATTCCTATAGGACATTTTTGTGAATATATCAATAATTAATAACCCAAGTTTTAGACGATTTAGAAAAAGGTACGTTTACAAAAAATACTTTTTTTTAATGTAAGACGATTCTCAGAATTATTTAATAATTTATAGATTTTTTTTTCAAGGCTATATCTTTAAAACTTGCCGCTACCCACCTCGGTGGCGTAGTTGGCTAACGCGCTAGTCGTGTTGAGCTAGACTACTGAGGACGGGGAGATCGAGGTTCGAATCTCGGTCGGGTGAACTGAGGGGTGGTTTTTACTAAATGGTTTTCCACTCTCCCTCCACGCAAATGCGGGTTCACTTCCTCTAATTCAACCTTCCCAATTCCTAATCCATTAGAGTAATTAGTACTTAAAGCGTATAACCCGAACGGGTAGTAAGACGCGGTGCTAATAATATTTAAAACTCGCCGAATAAAACCTAAAAAAACATCAACACGGGGAATCCAAGGATATGATAAGGAGGTTGAATATTAAGATATCTGCACTGACTCACGAATATGTTTCATGGATATCTCGGGTGAGAGTCAGGAGAGCTAACGGCTCTCCCAACCTTGACGGTCTTTGCGCGATGGCAAACTGGTCCATGACAGATGGCGCTCGTCAACTGTCCCTTCTTCACCAGATGACCGACGGGCGCTGTTTTCCGTCATCCGAGGACGTCGTTATGGCGAGTTGGAAGTTATAATAGTTCCTATATCACGTGAATGAGCCGGACAGATGTTACTCAGAGATTTCATTGGCTATAGGACAGTTACATCACCCGCTGTTAAGGGGGGTATTACCATCTACAGTGGCTTACAGTGGTTAGAAGACAGTAACATCGCCCGCTGTTAAGGGGGATATTACCATCTACTGCAGCTTACAGTGGTTAGAAGACAGTGATAACACTGGCTATTAAGGGGGATATTACCATCTGCTGTGGCTTACAGTGGCTAGAAGACAGTTACATCACTCGCTGTTAAGGGGGATATTACCATCTACAGTCGCTTACAGTGGTTAGAAGAAAGTTACATCACCCACTGTTAAGGAGGGTATTACCATCTACAGTCGCTTACAGTGGTTAGAAGACAGTTACACCACTGGCTATTAAGGGGGTATTACCATCTACAGTCGCTTACAGTGGTTAGAAGACAGTTACACCACTGGCTGTTAAGGGGGGTATTACCATCTGCTGTCGCTTACAGTGGTTAGAAGACAGTGACAACACTGGCTATTAAGGGGGATATAACCATCTACAGTGGCTTACAGTGGTTAGAAGACAGTTACAACACTGGCTATTAAGGGGGATATAACCATCTACAGTGGTTTACAGTGGCTATAGGATAGTTACAACACTGGCTATTAAGGGGGATATTACCATCTACAGTCACTTACCGTGGTTAGAAGACAGTTATAACACTGGCTATTAAGGGGGATATAACAATCTAAACTGGTTTACAGTGGCTATAGGATAGTTACATCACTCGCTATTAAGGGGGATATTACCATCTACAATGGTTTACAGTGGCTATAGGATAGTTACGCCTGTTAAACCGACCACTAATATTCTACACCTGACGACTGACGATAGTTCAATAGTCTGGTCACGCAGCTCATGAGCATTAAACACCTATAGCACACTCCCAGCCACTAGATTACCGTGGCGTGGCTGGTACAGCTCGGATACAAGGGCATCCAGGACGAAAGGTCACAGTTTATGTCCAGCCACATTACTTAAGGAAGAAATGAACCGATGACCAATTAAATCATAAAACCTTGAAACGTGTCTGCTTTAGAATGGATTTTACCTTCTAGAGTTTAGCGAATAGATTACATTTTTTTTTATCTATTGGCGTGCCGTATACAATTTAAAATAAAAAACTATATCTAGTAGTTCTGTGAACAGTAGACCTCTCTCCATGTTATTATAATTACTAAAGTATTACAGGGTAGGCAAGAAACTGTTTATATAACTCAAAAAACAGCTCCGTACTTAATCCATCCTCACTAACTTCCTCTACACTTCCCTATCCTTGCATACTTCCTTCTCTTCAACTACATCCATACACAGAGTCTTAGAGGATCCTTTATTCTTAACACACTCAATGTTTCTCTTCTTCACACATTCGTCCACAACATTTAGCCACGTCTTACATGGCCTAGGGGTGACCTGGCGGTCAAGGGGGTAAGGTGTCAGACTTCTATGCTGGCGGCCGGGGCTCAATCCTCGGTCCCGGCACACCTTTATCTGATTACCAAACCCTTCCTTCACCTCTGACAAGACATCTTGTGAATGTGGGGAATGCCAGGCCCTCCACCGTGGTTCGGTACCCTACCATTACACATTAGCGTAAGTGCGTATAACCCGAACGGGTAGTAAGACGCGGTAATAATAATAATAATAATAATAATACATGGCCTAGCCCTTAATTTTCATATACACACTCTACCTTCATATATTTGCCTCGTCCCTCGATCCACCAACATGCCCAAACTAACGTTAGACGCTTCTTTCACTTTGACTTGTTGGGTTCTCTTTCAAACCTCAATCCTTCAACACCCATTCATTACTGACTGTCCATACGTCTCTTATAAATCTCATTCCAACAGAATCCCCCTTGCTCCTGTGTTTCTACCGACAAAACTACGCTTCACATATATAATACACTGCCGCCAACTTTGCCATATTTGATACTGATTCGTTCATTCCTATGACCTATCAACATATTAATTAATATTTATAATGTATAATATTCGTAGAAAAATAATTGACGAAAAAGAAATTCACATAAATGTACATTTATAAACATATTTAAAAAAATGGAAAAAGCAGAAAATAAAGTAGAGAAAATAAGATAATTATATTATTATTATTATTATTATTATTATTATTAGCACCGCGTCTTACTACCCGTCCGGATTATATGCACTTACGTTAATTTTTAATGGTAGGGTGATTGTGAGATGAAATGGAGGACCTACAGTTTAACGTGGAATCCGAACCATGGTGGAGGCCTGGCATTCCCCACATTCACAAGATGTCTTGTCAGAGGTGAAGGAAGAGTTTGGTAATCAGATAAATCTGTGCCGGGACCGAGGATTGAACCCCAGACCACCAGCACAGAAGTCTGATACCTTACCCCCTAGACCATCAGGTCACCAGGATGATAATTATATAATAATAATACCATACACACATTCCCGTATATTTATATTATATATATAAACTACCAGGCCTCCACCGTGGTTCGGATCCCACGTTAAACTGTAGGTCCTTCATTTCATCTCACAATCACCCTACCATTACACATTAGCGTAAGTGCGTATAACCCGAACAGGTAGTAAGACGCGGTGCTAATAATAATAATAATATTATTATTATTATTAATAATAATAATAATAATATATAAACATGATAGAGATATAAACTAGTTTGAAAAATAAAACAATGCCGATAATAATATTTACTAACTACATCTGAAAGAAACATCGACCAACAACAAACACTAGTCCAAACATTGGACGAGGTAAAGTCGTACGAATGTAAGATAATCTGAAACTAAATATAACTTTGTGAAATGACAATAATTTGCTGTCTCGAACCTCTTAGCTTGTATTTGTTTCTGTTCTGGTCAGAAGGAACGATGATAAAACAATAACCAGATAATAACAGCTAAGAAATGCTCTTACAAATAAATTGGAGCCATCTGAGAGGAGGAGAGAACGAAGAGAGAGTGGAAATATCTCCTGGAGGACAATGGACGGGGAGTTAAGCCCTGTTGTAGAGAGATAGTGCTGGGAGATAAGGTTCTTTTCCTTGCCTGTGCTGTATACACACTTCCGCAGGCCAGCTCAGGAACTAGAGGGATATTATTATTACTAGCATCGCGTCTCACTACCCGTTAGGGTTATACGCATTTACGCTAATGTATAATGGTAGGGTGATTGTGAGATGAAATGAAGGACCTACAGTTTAACGTGGGATCCGAACCACGGTGGAGGGCCTGGCATTCCCCACATTCACAAGATGTCTTGTCAGAGGTGAAGGAAGGGTTTGGTAATCATATAAATCTGTGTCGGGACCGGGGATTGAACCCCGGACGCCCAGAACAGAGGTCTGGCCCCTACCCCTAGACCACCATTTCACCTTGCAGGGATATTCTTTCGTGCCTTTATTCACTTTAGGGAGCAAATATATGCGCCTCAATCCGGGATTCCCTAAAAATAACAGACGAAGTTTGAGACCAAATTTGTGTCATTTTGTATTGACGTCCACTAAGAGTAGTAGGCGCAACCACTCCAGTGGCCACATGGTCTAAGACGCTTCTTTTACAGTAGTCTAGACTGCCGATGACTGGGAGATCGAGGTTCAAATCTCGGTCAGATGTTCTAAGGGTGGTTTATCAAAATGTTTTCCACTATCCTTCCACGCAAATTTAGGTACAATTCCTCTAAATGTAATATTCCCAATCCCTTAAATCATTAACGTAACTAATAAATAAGCGTATAATCCAAACGGGTAATAAAACACGGTGCTTAAAAAAAAAGTGCAACTTGCAAATCATGTGACTTCAACAAATTAAAATATTTGCCGGATACACTTAGTTAACTTCGCTCCAATTAGTTACAAACTTATTAATTAAAATGAATTCATCAAAATGGTTTCAATCTAGAGTAGACTATAATATTATCAAATCTAGGCCTACTACTTATCTGGTATAGTCGCATTTTACACTCATTGGTACTCCTTTCATTATTATATACATACAATAAAACTATAAATTTGTGTGTACATTCAATTTATTATGCTTGTTTGTTTACAGTAAACTCAAAACGTATTCATCTGAATGAGATGGGACATCTTCTGCAGTACTTCTTATTACTAAGAATAAAGAAAGGGTAAGTTATATACAGTAGCCCCATAGCTTCTTTGGTGCTGACTAACAGCTTTGAAAAAGTTACTAGACCAAATTATGTATCCCTACGCCGAGCCATATGATCTGCAAAAACATGTGTTTAGCAGCTGTCACTTCTGACAGTCAATATTTATGTATATACCTAAATGTTGACTGTCAGCTGTCAGTCAGCACCAAAGAAGCCACGGGGCTACTATACCATCGACTGTTAGTACGGTTTCATGTTGCGTTTTAAATGTGTAACAATTCAAATACATTAAATTTTAATGTATAAATCTTATTTGTTAGTCTCCTTGGCAACCAGGGGTTTTGAAAGATCAACAAACATGAAGAATTATTTACGTTTTTACAAGTCATCTAAAGATTCGAAACCTCACAGTAGTTTTTTAAGTAATTTTATAATGTTGCTTGTGAATTAAATTTAATTTTATTTCTTGACACCACGCCAACAGCTAATGTTTGTTTTGGTAGGTTTATTTACTTACCTTTCCCCTCTGACAAGACATCTTGTGAATGTGGGGAATGCCAGGCCTCCACCGTGGTTCGGATTCCACGTTAAACTGTAGGTCCTCCATTTCATCTCACAATCACCCTACCATTACACATTAGCGTAAGTGCGTATAACCCGAATGGGTAGTAAGACGCGGTGCTAATAATAATAATAATAATAATAATAATAATAATAATAATAATAATAATAAGATGTATGGTATCACCTGGAAACGGATCTCTATGAGCTGACCAAGCAAGGTGCATACGGTGTTGTACATCCCCACGTTGATTCCGTATGCCACTAAATGTATTGTGTAGTTCGAGTTACACAACAATCTCTTGATTGATCCCAAGAAGTCGTTTCTATCACCTTCCCTTGCCGTTGCTCTCTGGAGAGCTTGTCCCAGGCTGGGAGGCAAAGGAGGCTCGTTCCTG